>JAHDVE020004918.1:0-14636 GCA_022606495.2 Halesus radiatus
CTATTTTTTTGTCTATATTTTCACCGTTAAATAACGAGTAATTTTTGTTTATTACTATCTTTACCAAATAAGTTTTAATTGATTTTTGGCACATGAATGCCTCACATAAAAATATTGTGTGTGTCTTTTTTAGATAATTTAGAGGATATATGTTTTTATATTTTATACTGTTATTATTCCTAAATAAAAACAACAACAGCTAAATCTCAAAAGCATTATCCCGATTATCACTCTCACTCTTTGACGTTCTTTCTGCTATTTCAATTGACTTCTTTTAATAATTATTACAATTATTTCAGTTCTCGATCTATCTCGTCCAGCTCTTCCTTAACTCTTTACTTCTTAATTCCACCTTTTTTGTTTTCCACACTCAAGTTTTATTTCGTTCCAGGAACATCTCCTTCGTTCTGCTTTCCTTTTTGCAGCATATCGGAGAAATCTGACATTTCGTCCATCGACTGGATGAAAGCAACGTGCTGGTCTTGGAGCGCCATTTCGCCCTCGTTGTCCTGCCTCGGCTCTTCCACGAGTTCGCCTCGCTTTCTCTCAGATTACTTGAGCTTGTTTTTTAGAATTTGATGTATTTATTGGTTTTCTTGCAAACTTTTGTTATTAGTTTTTAGACTGGTCTATTCTTCTTTTAATATTTCTATAATAGTATTATAAATATTCAAGACTTCGAAAAGAAGCATGAGACATTTTTATATTTTTTAAAACGTTTAAAAAATTAAATATTGCCTTCAATAGCCTTTTGTTGTAAAGCAGCTTTTTCTCTGAATTTATTAATAAGATAGTCACTGTCTTAAGTTTCTTATTAATCCTGCGAGACAAGTCTGCTTTGTAGCATTGAAGCCATCTCTTTGTTGTACTTAAGATTTCTTTCCAGATTGACTTTCTGTTATTGTCTCCATTATCTGATATTTTGGATTGTCATGTCAATTTCTGTTTTGGGTATGTAAATTTCATGTATTGGATTATGATATTTTTTATTATTTGTTAATACCTTTTATTGCATATTTCGTATCGACAAGATGCTCGATATCTGGATCGTAGATAGTTTTTTATGACTACAGTTATTTGCGAGCTTCGCTTCCTTTGTGAAAGTCTCGATCTTCGCGTTTTCTGAGCAGTGCTTTAATTGAATTGGGTTGAAACATTTTTTATGGTTTTTGAACAATGGGCTTTAATATGTATAAATATTTGCTACAAAACTAATATAAATATCTCTGTAAATTTATTATATTTTTGCTTAGTTAATTAAAAAAAATAATGGCATAACTTAAAATTAGGGTCAGAATAATTGAATGATATTTAAATATGGAAGTCATCAATCATCATCAAACATGTATGCATGCTTAATCTTAATCAATTACTCATTGAATTAAATAAATATACATTTTTAAAAACATCTCATAACGTTAATGTTCGTGTATTTTCAGTCCCTTCCCCATATGCAAACCAGACCATCGTAGAACGAGGCTGTCACTATTTTTTCCGCACTCCAGTCGCATCCGTAAGCCAGTGATTTATGCTTATTGATCTTATAAAGGCTTCCAGACGTATAGTTCTAGTCTTTTTTTGTCTTAATAACTTAAAAGTAGTTCTCTGATGACACTGCCAGTAGCATTTGTTCTCGTTGTTCGTCCCAACATATTCTCCATAACACACCTTTTGCCTTGAAGTTATCCTGGAACGGTTGATTTATTTTTCGGATATCAAAGAATCGAAGTCCTCCATCGAACCCGCCAGTAGATATAACATTACTATCTTTTGCGCTCCAAACGATATCGCTTATGCCTGCCAAGTGGGATTTAGTATTCTTCATAACTATTTTTTTATCCGTTCTCATATCATAAATATTGAGTGTGTCTATTTCGTCCCCGCTGGCCAGTATGGAAGATGATGTGGGATTAATTCGACAGGTCCAGACAGCGTAAGAATGATTATCCAAAACTATACGATCTTGGACTTCCCTTAATTAGTTCAACGATATTGTGGAGTAGTAAACTCGAGATTTTTAAGTGCAACAGGATACTATGAGCATATCACCGTCGACAACGCAATCGCAATACAAACAGTAACCTACTGGCTCCAGATCGAATGACCTGATTATTTTCAGAGATCCGACAGTCTCAACAAAACTATAGGCTAATATTTTGAAAGAAGAATCTCTACATCCGGCAACCAATAAATAATTGGATTAATGGTGCGAAGCGATCCATGAAATATGTAAAACAGGGGGTAATATAATTTCAGCTACAATTTGATGCTTGGCTTGAGATACGTCCATGAGGGATAACTTTCCGATAATATCTTCGCCTTCAATTTGCTTATAATGACCGATAGCTACTAGTTTAGGATCAAAGGGGCATATTCTGATACAATCGGGGTTGATATCATTAAAAAATTCGTCAAATAGTTTTGGTTATATTTCCATCGCGCTGAAAGGTTTTTTGTTGTTGTTGTATTAATACTGATATTTGATGAAATAAATAGAGTTCAGAAGAATCGACTCTTATCGAATGAATGTAGGAAAAATTAATATTGTATATATTTTTTTATTTTTTATTTTCTATATAAAATTATTGGCAAATATTTAAAAAAAAATTGGAAGAGTAATTTTTCTATAAGTATTCAATTAAATACAGCTTGATTAATATTTTTTAACTCGAATTAATTTAACATTCAGGTGGGCAGGGTACCTTGTGTGGGCCTAACAGAAATAAGGCATGAAGTGAAGTTCCGAAAAGAGAAAACTTACTAATCTATTTCGGAACAGCCCGATACAAATAATATTATAAACATTCCTTTGATAGTACCCGAAATCATACTTTAATTATTTACATTCTTCAGCTGTTTATATCTACCAATCAAAAACTACTTTTTTATGTATACTATATTAGACCTAATAATCAGATCAATTAAAATGCAATTTATTGAAAAAGTAAGATATTTATCAACTGCCTGATTTTCTCGTGTTGAAGAAGATGAGATGACTACTTTTGGCCTGAGGGTGAGGCCAAAATTACTCAGACTTTCCTTGTTTCCTTTTATTATCCTTCGCTGTTTTGATATGTAAATGGATAGTCCCCTATTCATGAGTTTTATTGTTACGGTTGGTTTACTAAGGGACGAACATCGGGTTGAGAGATTTCATCACCTTAATTCCTACAGGTTGGTCCTCAAACGTTTGTGGGCTGCCAAACCTTTATTAAATAGTACTATATTACTGAATGACATCAACCTGGGTGCCTTTGTTGCTTGTTTTACATTTCTCGCTTTTAGGCCCGGTAAATTTAGGAATATTTTTTATTTTGGAATAATTGCTTCCGAATGCTAGGTTATATATCCCTTCAATTTCTGTTTTCTTCTTCAAAAGCATTATCCCCGTCTCAGTCATTCTTTTGAGTATTCTCAACGAAGTATACTAGAAAGTATAATAGACAAATATGGAGTTAATGATTTGGATGAAGGGAGCAACCATGCAATAGGCGATCAATATGATCATAAAAACACTGATTTGGAGGCTGAGGGACAAAGCATCATCGTCTAGATTTATTAGACTCGTTGAGTCGGTTGTTGAAGAAGTAAAGGCTGACGTCAAAACATTGAATCTCCCTGAAATTAGCCAAGTCAATATTACACTAACTATTGCAGGACAGACCGTCAAATAAAATGATAAATAATATTGACTAAACCGAAAGCTGCTGAATGCTGATGATTGGTTAACGAGACACTAAGTCCAGAGTTTTGACGATTGACTGTAATTCGTGTTAAACAGAGCTGATAGTATTAGTGAGTAATCATTGATGCTTAGACTAAAATAAAAGATATTTTTTAGGATCCATGATAAAAGTCTTTTTATATGATGGCATATTTTCATCCACCATCCCCTTTCCTCAACAACGTCATACTTGTCAATAAATTGTATTATTTCAGTTATCACAACCGCAAAGCCTCGGCAAAGCTGAGCAAATGGCATCATAATCGTTGCTTTTACAATTGTACCGAGTTGGTATCTTACAAGCCATTTTAGTGGAGTTATTATTGGGATGGTCTTTGAAACAACTGAATTTGACGTTTCTGTCTCGAGTTGGCCAGTCTGACTCAATGTGGCGTCTTGCTCATGCATAGTTTCTTCTTCATCTTTATAGAACCAAATTGCAATTTCAGCCGCAGTCAAAAAAGTGATAGTTTGGCAAACAAATATTGCTGAAAAGATAATTGAAAGTATTTCAATCACTTTATTAGAAGTTATTAAAAAATCTACAACATTTGACCCGATGGAGGAAGTGAGGATATAGGAATGAACTATAAGCAGCGTAAAAGCCGAGAGACACACTCCCAAAATTAAAATAATTGGTGTTAAGAGGCAGATTGGCTTTTCCTTTAAATACAAAAATGCGCATTGGACGAGAACTACGATAGCATATATTCGTTTTACCTAACACATGATGAGTATGATTTGTACTGAGCCGATGCAAACAAAAATGATATAGATAGAGCTCGAGGGTAGATAATAGTAGAGAATGACTCCGATAGTTACAAATAAAAGCATGGTGAAGAGACAGAGGCCCAATATTATGATTTTCGGGATGAAATAGATCAAACCCAACAAGATCATAGATAGGAACATTCCTAACAGAATACAGCCTATAGTCGTTCCAACATAAGATTTGACCATCTAATCGAATACCCTTTTGGAACGAATGCGAGGTAGCAATCCAAGTGTTACTTCGCTAACCGAATTTTAGGTGCTGTTCTTACTATTATTACTATCGCTATTGCTTTGATTTAGGTAGCTGCTGCTAGTAGTGTCCAGCTGTAATAGCGGAGCTGAAGAGACCGAATCATAGATGGTTAGTCCTGCATAAAAACATAAGAAAAATAAGGCTAGCAGACAGAAACGAGCATCTCTATTTTATCGCTTGAATACAGGTCTGGTTATGCCATTAACAATATTTTTCCATTAGTCTATTTAGATAAAATCTTCCATTTTTAAAATTATTCTTAGATAAAAGAAAAACTATAAATATGTACAATAAAAATAGCGATCTTAAAAAATAAATATACATTTCTCAAATAATACCTGCTATCATATATGGATTGATAAAAAAATAAGTATAACGTTCTATTGATTCATTGATCGAAAGTATCGTAGAGCAACTCATTCCAATTAAAATTTGTATAAATCAGAGAAAATCTATTTCGCAAAAGTTCAAAATACTAAAAAAGAAATAGAAATTTATAAAAGAATCATTGCAGTTATAAAAAAGAAATATCTAATTTTATTGAAAAACTCTGAGACAAGATGAAGTAATTTGAGGCGTTGAAAAATGTCATCTATATATTTATAAATATTCTGTTTGGTTAGTAGTCTATTGGTTTAGTTTAGTAAATTGGTAAGCCTTTGTATATTTATGATAAGTTTATCCCTAATCTAGTGATTTATATTGAAACAATAATAAATAAATAGTTTTTTTTTGCAACAGGATTATCAAAATCTAAATTTTGATATTTTATATTTTTTATTTAAATCTTATCGCATTCTCTTTTTTTAATAAATTATCTTAGCTATTAACAGGTATATTGTAAAAAATTAAAAACAAATAGCCAATAAATGGATAGGTAAAAATTATAATGCTCTGTTCAAATGGACCAAGACAAAATATAAACAAGCGAACTCTCAAATCCTTAAATAATCGACACTCGAATCTCTCCGTGTTTTTAACTCACATAATTGCCACCACAATAACCGATTGCGATTGAATATTTCAAGACCCTTGATCGTAAAAAAAGATATCTACTGCTTTATTCAAACTGTCTCATTGAGTCGGACACAGATCCCGCCTTGATAATACCGAAATCATCAAATAATCTAACCAACAAAACAAGCAAAAACAAAAATAACGTAAATTATTAGGCTGACGACACGAATTCCATTCCGATCATAAGAGGATTGCCATTCAGTTTTGACTTCGCTTTCTACGTAAAGTACGGTGGGGCTGAAACTCGTAAACACAGTGCTATTAAATTTGTTAGATTTTCTAATCGTGCAAGCGAGACTTATTATATTGATAATTAAAAAGGCATGATGCGTTGGGTCGCTCTGCTCACCCCTCGCCTAAACCAGATGGGAATCCAATAGTATTATCGAACAACCAAATCCTTAGGCAAAGGAGTGTCGGGTGAAGTCTTTATGGCCTAAAGAATCTCCGATGGTAAACCTTACGCCATTAAAACATTCTGTAAAACTAAAAATGCCAAAAAATGCCAAGATGCCTTCGAAACCGAAATCAAGATTCTGAGACTGTTAAACCACCCTAATATAATTAAACTGTATGGAGTTTTTGTGTCGACCGAGTATATATATGCGGTGTTGGACTATTTAGGAGGAGGAACACTTTATGAATAAATAAAAGCAGTCCAAAAGTAGCGGCAGTATTATAACAAAGCTTAGCAGTTCTTAATTATTGAATGTCTAACTTTGGCCCTAGAGCATTTAAGAATGAAAAGAATCATTCATCGGGATTTAAAACTCGAGAATATTCTCATACGGCCAGCAACTGAGTAGAATCCCTCAAAATCATATATTGTCTGTGATTTTGGACTAGCAACTTGGGTTGATGAATAGAACTATATCTTTGAAAAATGTGGCACCCCCGGATATATCGCGCCAGAAATCTTGCGAACAGCCAAAAATTTGAAGCTTGATATCGATTGCAAAGTTGATGTGTTTTCGCTTGGGTGCATCTCCCACCTTGTGATGCTGTCGCGGCCTGTGTTTCATTTCAATGGGGACTGTAAATACTTACTGAAGCAGAACAAAGCCTGCGAGATCGAGTTCAGATTGGAACGATATAAAATGCTTGACTATAACTAAATGAGTTTGTTGAAAGGATTGCTTGAGGATACACCTGAAAGAAGGCTTTCGACATCTGAAATATTGAAACATCCATATATGGTTGCGTTTCGAGCAGGGATGAGCAAAAATAATATTAATAATAATAATAATAATAATTGTGTGACCTCGGTAATACCGCCTCAGAGCACTAATAGAACTGCAGCAGATAAAACGTCAACGAGAAAAAATTCACTAATGACAAAAGAAGAATCTACTTTGGAAACGACTGGCAATGCTCCGCTAAATTCTCGTCGGGTCTTGAAAAGTACGGATAGGCTCAGCAGCGTCGAAGTCAAGGAAGAAAAAAAGACAGGGTTCAATCGAAACCCTTCACTCAACAAATAGATACAATTTAAAAAATAGTAACCGAATAGTACAAAATCTAAACTTTTGGATTATTTCTTCAATAAGAAACAATAAAGCTCTAAAAGAGAGACCAATATTTCCAATACTAATGTTACTAAAAATGCAAATAATACAGCTCATAATATTACAAATAATAGAGCTAATAATAATAATAATACGGTATTGAATGTTATGAGTTTAAAACTTAAATAGTCTGCACCCAGCAAAAATCAAGCAGTTCGATAAATGTTAGATTTTTGAAAGCAATCGTCAACCAATATTGGTGTCTATACATAAAGAACGTTGTATATTTATTTTAATAAAATTATTCTTCGAACCAATACCATTAAATTTCATGATTTATTAATTTTAATATGGATTATTATTTTTTTATCAGAATTAACATTTTGAGTTAACTTAATATCTATTAAAAAAAATAAGAATAAGAAGAGATAAAAACCAATAGTGTATTTTAATTAGTATAAAGTTTTTTTTGTACATCACTCTCTATAAATCAGTTGGGAAGTTATTTTCCAAACCTTCGAATGCTAGTAGAATCCCAATGTTATGATCCGGCTTTCTTCTTTTTACTGCCCGTTATTTATTGCTCGTTATTAGTTTTGTTATCAGCGCCGTATTCAATTTGGCCAACTCTATTATTGTTCCTTGGGGTTATCACATCAAACATCGAAAATCCCGAAGGGGTGAGTGGTAGGTTTGAGTCTTTATTTCCGGCACCAATATTTTTAATTTCTATTTTAACTTATGTTGCGTTCTCTTCGGATAAATCTTCGGGGTTGCCTTGAGGACCGCCATTGTTGGTCGGCATATCTGGTTCTAAGTCTTCTTCATTCACAAATGGACCGACGACTGCATGTTTTACAAAAGCTTCCCTATACATAGCCTTTACATACCCAGGGGCTCTGTGAATCTTCAATCCAAAACTTGTTAATTTTCTATCTAAGCAGAAGTACAAGAAAATGGATGTCATAGCAGAAGTAAAGGTTCCAATATTTATCTGAGCAACTACAATAGCGCATATCAAAACTATGACCGCCATCAGACCAGAACTTTGTGTTAGCCCAAGAGTGGCAGTGAAAACAACTGATAAAATTACTGGTATGCCGACACAGAGGATCATTCCTGAGCTGAAGAAAAAGCTATCAATGACTCCCACAACTGCAAACGCCCCTGCGTTGGAGAATACGATAACACCAGCTGCTTTAGCAGAGTCAACAAACCCTTAACCAACTGCTGCCATAGTAATAATAGCTAGATGGTTCATGGTTCTGATGAAACCCTATAAAACACTCAAGCAGCATTGTAGCAAACAGACACAGCATTGAGTGCAAGAGTTTTAGTTTCTAGTTTGTGCAGAATCGGCGATTATCTGCATAAATTTGATTACGCTGATCATAATGCTGGCGAAACCTAAAGATCCGATGTGACTTTTTGCAAACCAGCCAAACCCTGTACATATGTGATCCAATTAATGTGGCTCCTCGGTCACAGGTCTATAGTACCAGATAGCAACAGAGGCTGCACATAGGAACACCATTGAATAGTGAAGGTAGAAAGTGAAGTAGAGATACGAGATCAAGTATATTAGATTGAGAATAGTGACAGTACTCTCAGAGATTTACTCGTAAGTGGTCATCTTGAAGTTTCCAGCGAGACTAGCAGTCCAAAAGACCACAAAGATAAGAGAAATTAGACTCATAATGGTGGATATGACGAAGACCCCAGGGCATTCCTTGAGAAAGTTTCCTGTTACCCGAACAAGAAGGATAGCTGTTTTGATATACTGTCGAAAACAGCCAAAAAGCAGCAAAAAATATATGCATAGTACTACAAGAATGATAACCCCCGAAGGCACGTTGCCACTCACAAAACACAATATAGCAAGAGTGAAGAAAAGGATTGCAACTATAGTCACAATTGCATAGACCATTATTTTCGGGAACAATTGGGTGAGCCTGACTACAAGGAGAGATAAAAAAAAGGAAAGACATATGTTGGTGATTGCGATGATGCTGAACTTCTGGACGTTTTTCCAGGCTTAGTCATAGCCAATGGGAATGTGACTGGGGTCAGTAGGAGACTAAATTAAACCTCCCAGAATAGAATATGATCCAACTCCCAGAATGGTGCCGAGAAAGCTGAAGAATAGTACGACGCAGCAGATATCATTGCAGGTTCGTTAATATTGAGGACTCTTTTTGTAGACCTGACCCCTTGTTTTGAAATCAGGTTACCATTATTCTAAATATTATTGGTATTTCTGACGATCCATTCGCGTTGAATAAATATAGATTAATTTTTTGGATAACTATAATTTTATCTATGAATAATTGAAAGCATATTTTTTTAATAAATAAGACACACCATCGAATGAAACTTTGAGAAAAGGAAAAAAGAAATAGCTTGATTATATTTTGATTATTTTTATTAAAACTAAAATACTCTAACAACCAAAATACACATTACAGAGAACCACTGAAATAATACTTGACCATTCGCAAAACCAACAGCAACGCTCAAGAAAATAATGAAAGTATCAGTCCGATCACAAAACGAGCAACTAATAGCATACTTTTCAGTGTGAAATATTGCATGATTTTAGTTTTAACAGCTTTCACAAGGGCGAAATAAAAAAATAAAAAATAGAAAGTTAGATTGCAAATAATTTATATTGTCCCATTGTTGTAAGGGGAAGAACGTAAACAAATCAAGTATATAAAAAAAATGTTTAATTATCCGCAGGGAAATAAACACTGTAAGAATAAATGCAGACATTTAATCGAAATTGTTGAGAGATGTGATCATTTAAAATCTCGATTAGAAGCAAAATTACTTTTTGTTTGGCTCTTATCAAGTTTGTCAGCATTTTAAATTCATTAAAAGTATTCGTTAACAAGGTAGTTGATCTCACACGAATCCTAGTATTTTATAGATTAGGGTTAGATACAGAGGAATATATATTTTTGATTTATTAAGTTTGAGAATATCTAAAAAAACAACTTTCAATCGAAAATAAATAATAATTTTCGATACATAATACATATCTTCAAGATACTAAGGAAAAATTTGAAAAATTCAAATTCAAAATTGAAAAATTGATAATTGAAAATAATATATTAATAATTTTTGTTCAAACTATTCGACAGAGATCCATGATTAATTTAATTTTTTTTGTATTTTTTATGAAAATACGTATGTTAACCTGACCAACATAATACACAAAATATCTGGAAACCATAATTGAATGCTATATAAACAAATTTTAGATGTACAAATATGAATGATTTGATCGTTGTTTATTACGATCATTTATTTTAGGCAGGGAGAAACTTCATGAGCAGCTACCGAGATTTAGCCAACTTTTCCATTAACAATACATTTTGTTCCAGGAGATTCTCTTTCTCAAGTGAAATATTATTTAATAGTTTTTGAAATATCTCCATGGTGTCAGACATTTTGGATACCTCGACATCAATATTATTATTGCTTTACTCAAGCAACTGAATCTCCTAGTCTTTTTACTTTATCAATTTTATAAGTTCCTCAATCTCGGTGCGCTCCAAAATTAAGTCTGGGTCGCCCCCAACCTTCTTTATTTATTCTCTGAATCTCTAATTTATTAGTAGTCTTTTGATTAGCCCAGTTCCTTGTACGTCTCCGATTTTTTTTACATTAATCTTGACGTCAACATCAAATTTGGCAATCTTTTCCTAGTAGTTCTTACTGAGTTATTCAATTCTGCTGGCCATTTTGGCTTCGTTAGCCTATCCCTGCGAAACCAGTTCCTTATTGCTAACAAGAAGCTCGATCTGCTGTTTCAGGAGTGACTCATATTTGAGGGTGAGTTAGTGTTGCAATTGACTGGACTAAGCTTGTTCTTTCAAGACGTAGTCATTGAGTTCAGACAGGTTGTTTTTTGAATCTTCAGCAAACTTATGAATGTCCTTCTCCAGTTTGCTTGATAGATTTTCCTTTTTGAAGATCATTTCTGAAAGTTGTTGCTTAAGCTTTTTGTTCTGTTCTCGAAGTTCGTGTATCCTTTAGGTTGATTGGTTGATCATCATAAATAAAGAATTTAAAAAATATTTTTTTTAAAAATTATTATAATAGATTTAAACATATTGAAGATATTATAAAAGTTTATATTATATATCATGACATAAATCTGTATTTTTTTGTTCAAAATTGAATTTAAAAATAATATTTTTCGAATGCGACCATTTTTTTATTTATATTCTATTTTATTGTATAAATACCAGTATAATTAATTTTGTAAACCAAAACAGCGAAACCAATACTAGAATTTCACTTCGAATGGTAAGCCAAGAGAGATGTTTTTATTAGTCACGGGGTTATCAGCTAAAGAAATAAAAATAATGAAGTTGAGAGAAGCTTAGTACTTAACCAAATCGATTGGATATTAGGCAACTGCTTATTTGAAGTCGCTCCGAAAATTTCAGTACCGAAATATCACTAATATTATTGAAACCTGAGAAATTATGAATTATAGGAATTATTACCAAAACTCAATGTTTGAAGTTCGGGGAGGTTAATGTATTTGAGAAATGAAATATCGGTAATGTGATTGTTGTCTAAGAGGATAATAGTAACAAAACATATATTGAGCAAGTTACGAAAATAAATATTTTGCAAGGGACAGCCGAGATATTTAAGTACTGAAATATCGCTAATATAGTTATCTCCTGTAAAAATAGTAATTAAATACAGTAACATAGAATATATATATATATATAGAGTCATTTTACCTAAACACAGTGTCCGTAGTTAAGGGAGCTCGATATATTTCAAGGCAGAAATATCGATTATGTAGTTGTTATCTAAGTATTGAAAAGATTATGAAGGTTATTATTTTACGGAACGATAGCGTTTAAAGCAAAGGGAGGCAGAGGTATTTCAGAACCAAAATATCAGTTATGTTGTTGTTATCTGAAAGAACAGAAAACTATAGATCATATGAAGTAAACGAGTTTACCTAAATATAACTATTGAAGTTTGGATAATTTCATATGCATAAATAATTTCACATTGGTAATCCCCAGTTAAGTGAGTCTTAGATCAATGAAATGGGCACAATCCATACTAACTAAGGCATCCCATTTCTGGGTCCGTTCGGTTAAGTCACCCACTCGTAAAAAATCACTCAAAATTTCCCTGTTTTATCCATCTGCATCCGACACGTCTTTATTTTCGCTCAGGAGCTGAGGAGGGAATTTCGAGAGTTTGTTAAAGTGTATGTTGACGAGATCAGCCAGTTTTCCTGACGGCTCGCAAACGCCACTTCCTTGGCTTTGAGTTCACGAATGAGTTACGGGTTATTATTTACCTAAAACCGATCCAGTTTGTCCTACAACGAAGAGATTGCCTGGATGTTGCGACCCAATACACCGGTCTGTTCGAGGAGTTTGATTTGGAGACACTGTTCTGAGACTCTATTTTTTACTGCAATCGTTTGACCTCGAGCTTGATGCTCTGTTGTTCCTGATGGGACTGGCTTTCTCAAAATCAAGAATGTTTCGAATTTGCTATCGGATATAAGAAACTTGAACTGCATTTTCACCACGCCTCAGAAATTTACTGATGATTATCTTTTCCTCGATTATCGACAAGTGTTGACCAATGCAGTTTTTCTTTTCAGCGCCAAAAGGTACAAAGAAGTGTGTGAGGCTTTGTCTTGTTCTCTTTCAACCATGTTTCGGACCTATTTTTTTTTTTTAGATTATATCCCTAAAGTACATTTTTCTTGAGACTCTCTTGTAAATTTTTAAATGGTGTCAAGTTGCTCTCGGATGGGAGATATCCACCTGCTGATGGTCGGGTTTAATAAGATTTCAGTGTTGTCTATTGGCCCCAATTGATTCCTTTTCCATGTTTCCTTCGGTGTGGTCCAGAAAGTCTGGTAAATCAGAAGCTCCTGTTTGATAAAGAAAGACTTGATAAATATTTTTGCCTAAAGGAGAAGTAAATTTGAAACATTTGGAACCCTTGGCTTCCAAAGCATTCGGAGCGCAAACTTAATGAACATCGAAGAGATGGGACCGAGCAACAGTTAAAGCAGGAGTTGCATTCGACTTCAGGTAGATGTTATTCATTATAAGTGTGTAAATCTAGTAGTTAAAATATGGATAAATATCAACTATTTTATGTATTTTTATGGTTTTTTGAGCTTTTATTATAATTATATTTTTTTTACTGGATGATATAAGTATTGATGAATATATATCTATATATAGATAACCTTAATATTTTTGTCGTCGGTTTTTAACTGTAAATCTATTAATATTGTATGATTAAAATTATATATTATAGCTGCCTTTTCAAATTTAATATTTGATCATGAAATAAAGCATTACATGTTATAATATGGGCATCGCCAATTTTTAATTTTGTGTCTAATTGTATAAGTCGATAGGGAAAGTTCAATATAAACCTAATTCATAAATTAGTCGAGAGCTTCAATGCTTCAGACTTATCTGTTATTTGTTGAGAAGGAAAAGTCTATTCTCATATGACCTTTTTTAATTGTTGGTAAGTCTTTTAGTTTAATAAGTAGATTTATATTTTGCATTTATATCTGATAAAACCTAAAAAATCAATTATTTAGCAATATAATACACAATGATCATCCAGCTGATTACAAATCCAGTATTATTCTACTATTAATTATGTTTTATTATATCTTTGGGCAGAAACTATTTAATTGGTATCGATCATAATACAAAAATACAGTCAAGAATACTTAGACTATGATAAATACTAAGATCCACATGTATAATTATATCGTACACACCTAATACATAACACACATATACCATGAATGAGTAACTTCAAACAAACGCAGTCCACCCATTGTCTAATACGGCGTTCAGTATATCTACCTATCAAGACAATTATCCCTTTATCTGGCCTTCACCCTCGTTCGCTCTTAATATTTACTATCGCCACACAGAAAAATACGCTCAGAGTTAATCGAGTACTCGAGCAACTATCAGAAACTATCTGTTGCACGATCTAGCTGAAGGAGGACTGCAGGGGAGTCGAAAGGATGACTCCTTCTAGATCTGCATTGCACAGTTTCCAATTGAAATGGAAAAAATATTTTGAGCATGATTATTTGAATATGTTATTTTAGAATAATAGCATGATTAATTTGAACATATGATGTATAAATTTAATTGAAGACTTTATTAAGATACGAATTATTAAGCAAAAAATTAAAACACTCACATTTTTGCTCGGATTGTTAATTATAAAAACATCCCAATAATTAAAAACTCTAGTGCAAACCTTATAAATTAATAATTTTAAATTAAAATATTTATTATAAGAACATTATGGAGAGAGACTA
>JAHDVE020004919.1:0-56187 GCA_022606495.2 Halesus radiatus
TCGCAATCCGCGACACAGAATGCACAATGTTTGAAGAGTATTTTTTTATCATTACCTTTGATTATGTTACTGATTATGACACATATTTGAATGACATTTTAGCACGAAAATAATCATAATTGTCATTGTCACTTTGAATAAAAACAAAACAGTGACTGGTTTCGTCAAGCCCGACCATGCCTTTATCAGGTCAGATTACACAATGGTAAATGAACAAAAAACGGTAAATCACGATTGACCGCTATTATAAAATCAAGTCATTTAAACAAAATCACAATGTTGCATGTATTAATAACATTTAATTTAAAATATGCACATCCAAATGTAATTATATGTGACTAATAAATGTAAAAAAAAATTAGAACAGTTAGATCCTTTATTTAAATCTCTCTTGGAATTCTATTACATCTTGCGAATGAATTATATGGACACTTTCTCGAAATGTGAGCCATGCGATTGAAAGATTTTACGCAGAAGATATTCCTTAACTAAAATACGATCTGTTTTATAAGCGTTAGAACAAATTTTATGCCAATATTAATATTTTTTTTAATACGCATTATACAAGCTAGGTGAATTTTTTAAACCAAAGGGTCGGAAGTTATCGCTTTTCGCCAAGGTAAGCAAAATTTGCAACTCCGCGGGATATTTTTGCATATTTATATGTGTAAGTGATATGTAACATAATTCTAACGATATTGTCATAGTCCTAAGATACAGTGTTGAAGATAGTGAAGTGTTTTCTCATTTATGCGGAGAAAATAGTGTTGAATGATTTTTGTAAACTTAATCGCTATTAATAATATGTATTTAGAATCGCGCCTCGACGGAAGCCTTTTGTTTTTTTTTTTAATTATTTTAGTAATATTTAAGTAACTATATATTTTGGTAGCCTCGTTCTTCTTCAAACGCTGTCGAGTTTTAAGGTGCCTGATAGGCGGAATTCTGTCATCCATTTTTTTTTTCCAATTTCGCACACATCATCCGTTCATGACTAACTTTTTTAATGAATTTTGTGATGAAATTCCACAAGGTTCGAGAGTAGTGGGTAGGGATTAGGTAGTTATGTTAAAGAACTACTAAAATAAAATAAAAACCAAAAAAAAATGTTTACCCACCTCTCAGAAGCCTCAAGAAGGATAAGATCCATATGGAACATCGAGTGTGAAACTTGCTACCGTTAATGGAGTGCCAATATTTTTCGGGTTCCATGTGGAACCTCGGTCATGAATGGGTTAATATTTTTTCAAAATTTAATATCAACGGGCGAGCACAATTTTTTTTTTAATTTCGGTAATAACACATTGAAGAAAAATCAGACAAGTCGATTATTCTATAAATTAAGTGCAGCAGCATTCCCGAATACCATCTAATAGCGATTTCGTAATTGAAACACATTGCTGGCATTCAAAAAGGTTTCATTATAGATTGGTGCGATAGTTCAGTGGTTAGAGCAGAAACGGAAAGTTCAGAGATATAGTCCTGATGGCGCCAATAACCTCTTTTTGACTGTTTTCTAATTATTGACGATTTTTAATACTGTTACAATATTATTTATTTATTAATTTGGTTATTTGTTATTATTGGCTTTGACTACAAGGCACCATATCTTGAATAATTAGTGAAAAGTGCAATATTTTAGTAACTCCACTAGCTTTAAGGGCATTTTTTTGTTGAATTTTGACAATTTACCTATTGATTTGTTGGAGGATATAGTCTTCTGCAAAGTGTATAGATATTAAACGTTCATAAGGTCTCATAAAATAACAGAGTTAAATATACTTAAATGGCTATGCACGGAATCCGCAATGGCAGAACGGCGCTGGCTCCCGTTTATGCACGTTATCTGGATATAAAGGGTTAACAAAGTTTACTCTTACTGATTTTAGAGCCTTGTTGACATTAATTATTTATGCAGCTGACTTTAAAAAATTGTTTTTACTATTGATTGTTAATTTATTTTGTTGAAAATTTTTTTCTAAAAATTAAGTACCTACCTTTTATTTTTTCGTAATATCCTGTGAGTATATTGCGTATGTAATTTAATTACAACAGGCTCTTGATTATTTCAAGAAATATTTTTTTAAATAAATGTTTTTTAAAACCTATGTGTTGTAATTATACTATTTTGTATAGAATAATCGAGAGCCTCTTGTATTATTTTGAAATACTTCATAAAATCCAATAACTTCGTATAAATTTGTTTAAATTTCGCCCTAGAAAACGATCCCTTAGCACTGGAGTTATATGTGTCAATAAAAATCTTGTGTGTTTTCCTTAACCGTGTTAATTTAATATAATTTTCCAACATTCGGAAAAATTGATTATAATTCACCTAATTCAATTTGATTGTCATAACCGTAATAATAATATAGATTTCGAAATAGTCGACAATTTCAATATTCTAAAATTTACCGCTTTATGAATATTCAAGTAAAATCCGTTTGAAACATTTCAAATCAAAGATCGATTTAAAATCATAAAACAAATTTTGAATCAATTCAATTTTTAAAAGGTTGACA
The DNA here is from genome assembly GCA_022606495.2 of Halesus radiatus. Lineage (NCBI taxonomy): Eukaryota > Metazoa > Arthropoda > Insecta > Trichoptera > Limnephilidae > Halesus > Halesus radiatus. The sequence goes on from JAHDVE020004919.1 coordinate 2,523, forward strand.
GAATGGGTATTCTAAGATTTTGTTGCATTATTTTAAGATTTTAGACGATAACGTTCGTTCATTCGATTATTTCAGAATCAGACCTTTCGATTATGACTTTCAAAATCGTACGCAAATAATTTAAAAGAAATTTTTAAGAAATTTTTCATAATGGAGGACAAATAAGTTCTCAAATAAGTTAATAAAAAAATCTGGATATATATTTTTTTGTGAAATTTTCATATACGCTGTGTTAAGGGACGTCCCTCTGACAAAACTTTAACTACCCATTCCTGGGATGATTTGCAGTAAAAAATATAAAAGAAATTTTGGTTTACGGTGAATTATTTTGTTAGATTTTTTTCAAACATAAAAATTTTTTCATAGGCTGCCGCTGGTCACTCAGCCAAGTAGGTTTAAAAAAAAATTGGTGAAAAAAATCAAATAAATAAGTTACCAGAGACTAAACACCATCTACATTTTTTACTACAAATAACATCGGTTATGTTTCTTGAATACTTCTCTTAACACCCTGTATTTAATTAAAATTTAATTTTTTTCTTTTTAAGTAAGAATCTAAAATGGACTATTAATGAGTTAGCCGATGTAGTGGGTGTGGATCTGGTCTGTATTATTATTATTATTATTATTGTATGTTTCGTTAAAACATTTAGTGTTGGATAGCGTATTATAATATAATTATGTAATTAAATTATAATACAATTATATTATTATATATAATGCATCGCTTGTATTGTTACGTTTTTGTAAATGATTGTGTCTTATGCCTTGGACTATGTTTTATATTCCATAATATACATTAAATTAATTCAAACTACGCCTCGTCTTCTTACTTCCCACCGACATCAGAAATAATGTACATGCCCTTAGTACCATTTCGACGGCTGGAGGCAAAGGTCACACCACACCAATTTTAACACCAGCCTAGTTCACTGCCGTCCAAGTTTGTTTCGCTTGATTTTGATGGCGGCGAGTAAATTATAAAACCTTTATAAAAAGGGTAAAACGCAATACTCTAACAAAATATTAATTTTTTGTAAATTATTAATTGTTTTTGTGTTTAATTCGTACAACTCCATTTTTTTTTTTTTTTAATTTGATGTAAATCTATTTTAATAATATTATTATTAGGTTGTGCAAGTATTTTTAGTTTTTAAAAGTAAAAACCTCACAGAATAGAGAATATTTTCTAACTAAATCGGTTTTACCGATAATAAATCATTGTTTTTCTTTTTTAAGGTAACTCCACACAAGAGACCCTGAAGGAAATAAGGCCTATATCATCTTTAGGGATGTTGTGTGGAGGGTCTTTTAGAGGATAGGAAGGAGTGAACTTGGATATTGAAGAGACCCATGTGGTAGGATGGAGGAAACACAGAGGTTTAAAAAAACCCGTCCAAATTAGAATGGGGTGGGAGTGAATAAAATCATATAAATAAATCGTCACAATGTGAATTAACCGCAGTTTGAAAATGGCCTTCAACTCCGAAACATCTGTCACAATAATAAAAACTAAAAATACTTGCAGAACTTAATACTAACATTAAATTTGTTTTATATTAAATTTAAAAAAAAAAGTTTTTATAAACACGCCGAACCTTTTTCTTATTTGCTGTTTTACTTAAGTTGGCGGCACTCCTAGCTTGCCACTCGCCACCCATTTGGTTTCTTCCCCTTGTGTGTTAAAGCATGTCGATGTATTATTTGCTCTGCATTACTTACCAATGAAGTAAGGCCAATTTATCTTACTTTAGATGAAAAAGAGTAGAAGGATATAATATTTTTAATTGTAGTTTACACATATTGTCCTAACTCCTCCCAATCATCTGGATGCAGTTGGACGACGCCATCCCCAATTAGGGTATGTTGTGAGACTGAAGGTAGTTAGGGGGGAAGGAGATGGCAAAGTGGAAGGTAGGGAAGTGCCTGGCTATTCAGATCTGGTCACCAAACATGACTAAAGCCATTTCAAGCCACGTTTCGATTCTGAGTGGTTGTCTTTCACCAGAGCGATACTGAAAGTATGTACCACTCTGGAACTTGCCGGAAATATAATATGTACTATTTTTAATGAATAAAGTGCGAAATAACACAAATTAATCAATAAAATTTACTTGCGCATGATGGGATTTTAACCCGCAACCTCCGGATTCGTAGCCAAGGATCATAACCACTCGACCACGGAGAGCGTCTGAAATGGGGTATGTTGTGAGACTGAAGGGAGTGGGGAGGGGAAGGAGACAAATCCAAATAGCGACAACATTCACTAACAGTCCTCCATACTAGCTACCAAATTCTTGGAAAAGTTTTACAAAATTTCGAGGATCCTAACTAAGCCAGTGATGCCAAATTTTTTTTAGCCGGAAGGTCAATTTATCAACTTTCAATATGTTCGCGGGCCACAGGGGTGGGGTACCTACACCTTGACATGGTAAACCTTGCAATCGGTAGCGTCGCCAGTGTAATATGTAAGTCAGGGTTTTCAAGTGAAATTTTGTCGGGGAAACCTTTTTTGTATTTTTTAGAAATGGAATCCATTTTTAAAAACAATCGTGGAATGACCCAAAAAGGCCAAAAAAACAAAAAAACTTCCCAAGGCGCTTGTCTTTCGGAACAAGGCTTTTACTATTCTATTCTGTTGCCAGGGCGATACTCAATAATCTGACCATATTCCATATTGATAGAAATATCCCGAACAACTTTTTTTTGAAAAATAATTTTCCTCGGGGTCTATGTCATCTTTAGGGATGATGTCACATGGAGGGTCTTTTTGGGGAAAGGAAGGAAAAAAAATATGAGAGGTGGATAGGAATCGGGGGTCAGTGTGTCCAGGAGTAACGGACGTATTAATCCATTCCTCCCACTGTGGTGCAACGCGATGGGATGAAAGCATGCGGCTGGAGAGGTCAAGAGGTGTCCCTAAAACCTCACCATATGAACCCGCGCACGCCGGCTAAGTCATCATACATAGTGAACCACTTGGGGTGACCTATATGGCAGAGGTGTTGGTTAAACAAAGAACAGTTCCCACGGCGGAACTGACTACCAACTTGCTAAAAAAATCGTTTTGTGAATTAAACGCTCGGGAAGCCTCTGAGAATTGCACCTGGTGGGTAAGATGTGTTCTGAAGAGTAGGGGCGTGCCGTCCATGTAGACACATAAGCTCTGCCTACCCTACCATACTCACATAAAATTTAAAAAAAAATCAATTTATAAAATTAAAACCAATCAATCTACAAAGTATTAACTAAGAATCGTAGCGTAGACAGACTGAAGATATCAAAGACGGGAACTAAAAGTGCAAATTGGACAAACACGTCATATTCAAATGTTGTCTTCATTCAACACAAAAAATGTACATGTGTGTTCGATGCTCATTCAAGGAACATCTCGTTACAGATCACAAATGTAGTAATCAGTGCCATCTGTTTTAACGTGTATTAATAGTACAGCTTTACTAACGAATTATTTATCATTATGTTGACTTTATTGTATGGTCGAAAAAATATGGAAATTTTGTATGTCCAGTAATTGGCTTGTAATATGAATACATTAAGTGGTTATTTGGATAAGTAAACCTAACCACCATCGACACCAGCAACTTAGTCATTCTTAGTGAAAACTTACCACGTTAAAATTATCAATTATTTAGCTGTTTTTCCTACTGCCGACCCTGATTAAAGACTGCACGCCACTGCTGGAGACACTTTCCATGTAATGTAATGAAAAATCACTGTATCATAGTTCCGTCCCTGTAATGGATGGAAATGTAATTTCGATCACACTGTGTTGGAGGAGATGTCATTTTGATGACACTGATGGAGGTTGGAGGATAATGTAAGTTTGAGGATACTGGAGGCACTTGGAACATGTCACTCGATTGACGACAACCATGGTATGGTGTTTCAATGACCGCATCTCAGATGTAGGTGATGTTCACAGCATCATCTTACTAATGTCTGACAGAAGGTTGGTCAGTTATTAATTTTATGCTACTAATTCTGCTTTATGTTTGTTAGGTCACAATCAATGGACAGGAAGGCCGAGTGTAAGCGTGAGATGATGGACCCGCCCGAATATGTCAATTATCACGGAGCAGGTCTAACACGTGAACGCACTTACAGCCTCCACCCCCTGCTGGGAAAGTCAACTCAAGAACAGTCTGCAATCTAACCCGGTAAACATTGGAATGCACGATTCTATCGATACGTTATAAATCAGATTATTCTACCAATTAGTATAACGAGTGTAAATGACATAAATGCGTAATTAAATTACCCTTAGATTTGAATGCAAGTTTTTTTTATTTACCATCTTACAATTAATTTGTTTATTGGCATTTCATAATACACCATAATGTTATTAATCAATTGGAAAAACATCAACTTGACGTCCATTTTGAACAAGTCGCCGTGTAACCGATTCAATCAGGACATCATCAATATTGTCCGACACACACGTGTTGGAAGGTGGGTCCCGCACCTCTCCATGGGGGCATACCACTGGATCGGGGAGCGAACGGATATCTATATCTGGATCGTCGTTACCAACTGCAAAAAATAATTAAATGTTTCTGATAACATATTTCCTTCTTCGAGATCGTAAAAACAATGAAAATGATAAGATGTATTCTTATAAAATGCTGCTAGTAGAAGATATGAGGCCTGTAAAATTGTCAGATTTCCTACTAACAAATAGATATTTTAATTGTTTTTATTTATTGAATAAATAATAGTCGTAGACTCGGAAACAATGAATTGCTTTTCCTCAATCAACACTCTATTAATTATGGGTACTATTCTCCACTGTTCAGAATGTCGAGACTTGTTAAATCAAGCCAAGACCTCGAAAATTTTGGTACCAGTCTAAATGATTTTCGTCAGGCTTTACGAAATTAAATCGTTTAAAATATCTAACCATGGACTTTGTTGAGGCTTTTACTTGAATGTTCTCTCAAACGTATTTTTTTGTCCTATTTTTGTCATTCATGCTTCATTCATGTATTATGCATGTGCTGTTCTTTTTCTTTAGCCATTGTTTATTTAAAAAAAAAAAAATAATTATTATCCCAACAAGTCTGATCTTTACCAACGTGTAACTAACTAACTAACCATCACACCGTTTTCCTGCAGGGGTAGGCAGAAAGGATGTACCGCCAAACAATTCGATCTTGGCATACACTTCTTGCTTCATTCACATTCATACATCGTCTAATACATTCTCTTCTATTATTCCGACTTATGACATGGTCCAACTCAAGTATTTGATTCACTTGATCGTGGCATGTCTTCTTCAGCCGTCCCCGGCTTCTTCTTTCATTCGCATTCGCGTCATATATTCTTCTTACACTCCTTTCTTCATTCATTCGCTCTACATGCCCAAACCAATGTGTAAGATAACTGATATCGCTGATTTACACAAGACTTTTCGACTCCTAGGCCCCAGACAGGGTAAAGAAATCGATATTCCGTTTATGGAAGATTTTCGACCTATCACTACCAGCGCCGGGGTCAGCACAAAGAGTGTATGATTTCTCTTGGTTCAATCAGAATGTGCAACTCCTAAATGATTTTCCTTCATTGTGTTTTCTGTCAACGTACTTATTGTTGTAAAAAGTGATATCCGTACATACCTGAAGGAGGCGGTGGCAATGGTGTAGAACTCGCCAAATAACTGCAACCCAATACAACCAACACAACTAAACTCAAAATATTGGCCATTGTGAATCTTGAATTTACCGGAGGACGCAGGTGGGTATACTATTTAATTCTTGGAAACAAATTAACACTTGTTGGAAGGATAATATGTTTTCCCATATTTATACTGATTTGGATCGATTGTTTTAGCTCATTACTCTATGGTAAACCGATTAGCTACGATAATACATTTTTATTGACATACTTAAAAATACCGTGTCTAAAATGAATGCGATATTCGACAACGTAATTGAGAAGTCCTCAAAATTTTCTCAGAAATTCATGAGATTTTTTGAAACAAATAGTAGGTACATGTATAAAATGAGTGGTGTACAATTTACAAGGATCTAAAAATTGATTACAAGGATCGGTACCAGTGACATGTTTCTATGTAATATCTAGTCAGTGATTATATACATTTTACCGGCAGGGGTTAGCACCTACATGCTAGGGAATGATGCAAGGTAAGGATAAAACGGTATATGAAAAATATGTATATTATATGTGTCGGTCTCTGTGGTTGAGTGGTTACGATCCTTGGCTACGAATCTGGATGTCATGGGTTCAAATCCCGGCATGCGCAAAGATTTAATTAAATTGTATTATTTCACATTTTATTCATTTAAAATAATATGTAGAATATTTGCGGCCCGTTCCAGAGTGGTGGATACTGTCAGTATCGCTCTGGTGAAAGACCACCATTCAGAATCTAAACATCGCTTGAAATGGCTTTAGTCGCGTTTGGTGAATAGTCAGGTTCCACCTTCCTCTTTCCCATCTCCTCCCCCTCCTCAATACCTTCAGCCTCACAACATATGCCATTGTCTCACTGGCTCCAGATGGTTAGGAGCAACTGGGACTTTTGGGTGGAACTCACATAAAAATTTTAAAATGTGTGTGGGCGTATGTGTGTGTGTGTAGAGTATGGACGTGTATGTATACCTAAGTGTCTGAATTGTGCTATGTAGTGGAGAGTTGTGAGTGCGCATTGGTTAAGTTACAAGTAATGTTTTTCTTAAATGACTGCGGGGAGTCAATAAATATGTCGTGACTGAGTTGGGACAAAGATTATTGAATGTTTGGAGAACACGGGAAAATGGTGAATTTCCTGCAGCGTCGGCGGGAACACTTCGATGGTATTTCATAATATCAGTTATAATTAATATCTTAACAATTCCCGGCTGCCCCAAAGAGCCGATTGAATTTTGATGTTCACTATTATAAGGCTTTTAACCCTAATCTAAAATAGAAATTAAAACATGAAGAAGGAAAATTTTAAGTTATTATATGTTTATTAACATTTAAGTTAGGGTGGCAAAGCGGATCTTCGATTTTTGTGCAATTCATGACTTAGGTCTTCAATTGAGTCTTAGATTTCGTAATACTTATGCATTTGGTAGCTAGTGTGAAGGACCGTTAATAAGTGTTTTGCTATTTGGAATTGGTCCTTGGAAGAATTTATATCATCCGTATTGTACCTATTCTTCCGGAACAATCATTGAACGATGTCAGGTACCATCAACATTGATGATTATTTTGTAAAAACTAGAAATATCAAAATACTGATTTAAATAACTAGAGACATCTTTAACAGCAGTATTTGTTTTACAAATCGATTCACTCTGGTGTTTGTATCTTACCAAAATAAATAAGACAGGTTTTTTACTGGCAATGTAATTCAACGATGTCTGGAGGTAAAAATCCTGAAATATTCCTTCATTACAACAGAACTAATGTGTAGTTGATTTGGAATCAAAACGACAGAAGATTATTCTTGTGCGTGATCCACCCAATATGGCCTTTCTGATTATTCATAGAAATTATTGACATCGCAGCATTAAACCCTTTATGGGTTAAAAAATATTCAGATTTGAAAAAAACATAGAAGTCCAAGAAAGCAATTTATAAGCACTGTGTTATCTACCTGCCTACCCATCTGATCCTAAACTGTCTACCTACGAATTTCTAGCTATTGTTTACCTTAATCTTGACCAGCCAATATATCACCCATTATCCTTTTATTAATGTAGCTATTAAAATAAGTATCCCACCTCATAATTATAAATACCCTAATAAAACTCTTCCCGAAAGCAAATGTAAAAGTTCAACGGTGATTGCTTAAAACACAATGTTTTTTGTCATATCCTCTAAATTTGTAAACTAATCTATTGTTCTCGAACCTGAAAGACCTTTCAAGGAATTCCTGCTAACTTTCTAAAATATCTCGGTGCAATTCTTTGAAAGTTCCTTTATAAACCTTATGGCCCGATATCCCAGCTCTCATTACTCCGATTTAATTGCTAGGGTACACTTCGCAACTCAGCCGATTCCTTTTCTACATCTTTGCTAGAGTACGCTACGTGCCTAGTTCATAATTCTTTCATCTTACATCTCCAAAAATATATTAACCAAAGTTTAATAGACTACCAATTCTGCAACCCAAGCCAACAAGAAAGAAATCTAATATTATATAAAAGTGAAGATATAAAGGTATATTCAATGAAGAACAGTTAAATGGTCCCCAAGTGCAAGATGTATCTAAATCGATGTTCAAAACAGATAGGAATGTAACAACTGAATTAACAAGTTCAATGCGGACAAAATAAAAAAGCAGTGCAGTCAAATTCAATGGGCAACAACGGGACGCCTTTAGTTTGTATTAATTTGTCATCTTCTGATGCAACAATGTCGACTACCGCGCCCACCTAGACAGTATCAGCCGTGACTAGTCCAAATAATATTTATAAAACTGCATGTTGTAGATTTTGCTCAGAACATGTTAGAAGAACGAAAATATTTTGTGAAAAATGCCATAAATTGGTTGGAATGGAAATTTGATAACTTTTGTAAATATTATTAGAACATAATATTATTATTCATTAGTTACATTTTTTCATATTTGGATTTAAAAGTTTTTCATTTCTAGTTTTAAGAATACTAGTGAATGACACGGATGTGTCGAAACCGGTAGCACAGCAATAAAAGTAAACAGTTGAATAAACTCTTCAAACAAAATCTCGAGGTTTGAAAGTTTTTGAATATTGAACAATGTTTTAAGAATACTAGTGAATGACACGGATGTGTCGAAACCAGTAGCGCAGTATTAAAATTAAGTAAAAAAAGCACATAGCGGATAAAACTCTTCAAAAAAAACGTCTAGAAATTGTTACATAGTTAATGCCCAAGAAATACAAAAAAAAAACATCTCAGAGATATTTGAAAAAAATATTTTGTTATGAAACATTTCGTTTTGTTCACCATGTCAATAAGATATATTATCGTTACTAATCGGTTTTCCATATTGTAATGAGCGAAAAGATTGATTATTTTTTAATGTTAGTTCTAACAAACCAATCGATCACTATAAATACGAGAAACATGTATTATCCTCTATTCAAGTGTTAATTTTTTTTCAAGAATAACATATTCATTGCAAGAAATTCAAGATCCATAATGTCCAATTTTTGTGTTGCAGTTATGTTAGTTGTATTGGGGTGCTGTCATTTGGCGAGTTTATCGCCATTGCAACTGTCTCCCGCAAGTGTGAATCACCCTTTAAGCAATAATAAAGATAAGGATGTGGCAGAAATCATAATGTATTAAAATCATTTTGGCGATGCACTATCTGATTGAACAGAAATCACGATTCGAGAACAATCACATTTATTTACCCTGGTACTGGTGCTGGTGGTAATAGGGTTTATTTATACTAAACAATAGAGACAAGAGAGACGGGCCATGAATCAATAATAGTATACAACTAGAGTAACAACTGTCATTCTGTGCCATATCTCCTTTTGTTTCTATTGTATAAGTTTTGTCAATTAACTTAAAGGGATGACAATAATATGCCCACGTTATACGATAAAATAATTACAATATCTTCGTTAATGGGAAAAATAATCTATTATAATCTTTTTGCATTTTTTCAGGTGGTAATTACGTTTCAGTGATAGAACCTCGTTCCGTCTCCAAGCCGGTGGTTTGCCCACCTGGAGAGGTTCGCGACCGAAGCACCAACACGTGTGTGGAGGACAATATTGACGATATAAAGATTGAAGTTGCTACTGCATCGGGTTGGTTGGTTTATTGAAAAGATGATATCATATTCTAGTAAAATCGAACACACCTCAAACCAGAAGCTGTAGCAGAAATAATTTGATAATCCCAGTGAGTGCTGCCACAATATACCAAAAAACGCATACCTACCTTGGCCCAAAAATATGTAACAAAATCTCCACCGAGGGAAGAAACTGCGAATTGACAACCTTCAGAAAAACAATAACCAAATGGCTTGATAACCTGGGAAAAAAAGAGTCTTTGACAAAAAACCACTTAATTTTCCTGTTTATCAAAATTCACATAAAGTGCAATTTCGAAAGCTACCTAGAACAGGTAATACGTCTAGTTAGGAATTAACATGGTCCAGCCAAAACATAACGACTAGTTCAACTTACACCTCAATTTACAGTAGTTTTGGAAATGATAATGTAATATTAATGTCAAAATAAATTCATTTAAAAAATATATTATGTTATTTACCTACCCATAATATACACATATAGGTATATTGTATAAATGGAGTAATAGTAAACAAACTAATGACTAGTGAAATAATTTGCTATAATTTGAAATAATTTAAATCCCTACTGTAGAGATATTTCGTGAATTTAATGTACCATCTATTACAGTATTATATAAAAGAAAGGCCTTATATCAAATTTAGAAAGAATTTTTCATAAATAAAATTCACTCCACTGACAGTATAAGCAATAGATTCAAAACAAATGGTTTAATAGCCACCCCAGTGCTAAGAACGACCACAGCACAGAACCACTACTTGTATTTAGGTATAAGATGGTATATCCAAAAACAAAATTAATGTAACCGATACATTGAAATATGAACAAATCAAAAAGCAAATTAACTCTCTGAACTTGAATAATGATATATTGTACCATCAATGTATGCTATCTAGCATATAAATTAATATTTGTTTTTATTTTTTTATTATTATTCTAAAATTGTTCTGTTGATTTACGTTTGTAATAAGTTTTTAATATCATTTACATAATGAATTGTTTTTATTATTTTATCATTACATATATAAATACTCCTCCCATAACCACAAGCTAATGGAGCTCAACTTATGGAGAGTAGATCAATAGAAAGTTTAAAAAAATCTTGTATATGATGTATTATGTTATAATTATGTAATTTTTTTTTTTATAAATAAATAATTTGAAATTAATTGAAATAATTAAAAATAATTAGAATAATTAGAATAATTCCATTTAAATACAATTTTTACAAAATTAAAATTTTTAATTAAAAAGGGTCATATTAGAAGATTTTGTATTATAAGAAATATATAATTTATTTTAAATTTATCTTCATTTTTAGTAATTTTTATGGCAAAATAAACCCTCTTACAATATGCTCTTTCTCGTATTACCAAATGCTTGTGACTGTCTTAAAATAATATTGTTTAATTTTTATGCTAAAACCTTCCTCTCCACACCAGCTTTTGACATGAAGTGACACTCCTTGATATATAATATTCGATGAAGAAAAAAACCCACTCACAGAAAGCAGAAATTCTTTATTTTTTTAAATCGCTTTAATGTTGAACTCCCAATGATTTATACCACGAACTGCCACTGCTTGGCACACACTCCTTTCATTCACATCTCATACATACCCCTCTGTGTATTGAGATTATCTACCAGTCTGGTTTACACGCGTGTGACGTGGAATGGATGTAGTTGATGTAATTTTAAGATTTCATGGACAGATGACTTCCCTATTCCTGTATTTTTACCTGTTTTGAATAAAAATAAAGGAAGTTGAAAATTACACCACAATAATAATTAATAATCAAAACACAAATTTAAAGTTTTCTAATAAAAACTACAACAGTAGCGCGATAATAGTAATGTTTTCTGATAGTACTACTATTCAAAAAAAATATTAAAAAAAAAAACAGACTGAGAAAACTGAAATGGAACCGAAGAATGAGCAACGGTGTCAAATTTAAAAAATTTCAATTCAATAACTCCAATCCATTTTTTTGTTTGTTTATCAATGTTGACTTTCTAGCAAATTTAAAAAAAAATTAAATTGTTCCTTTTCGTAGTCAAATTATCTCTCAAAGCTAGAATTATTTAAACCCACCAAAACAGCCGGAATCCGATTGGTAAGTAGTGGTGACAGCGTGATATTGCACAAGCGTCATACGGTCACACAGAATAAATTTACTCGGAAAGAATTTAGGTACGAACAGCCGCATGACATTGTTCCAATGATACCAACAAAACAGGGTGTTTTGATGAGATGGTTTTTCAATCACTATTCTATATATTATATATAATAAAATTTATGTATTCAGAATTGGCGTTTGTTGATTTACGCGAGTATATAATTTTTGAGCCATGTTTTTCACTGGAATTCCCTATTAACTCGAAAACCGCGAGACTTTTACTAAATATGCTACTCAATTGTCGGATAGGCCTTGAGGTCCCACATCAACAGTTGAAAGGTTATCCAATACTTACCCGACAACCTGTCTGTAGAGTAAAGACGAACTTTGAATATTAACCCTTACATCAGAACAATTTTCACTAAGACCAGTGTGGAATATTGATGAAAGGGTGAATATCATTTTATTCGCCTTTAACCCTTCCCTTATGGTGCTAGAAAATCCCCCGAGCTCCGGTATTGTGTACTCAGCACACAGGGTACGCATTTAGGCACATGTTCGATGGTCACACCGAGCCGACTCTTTAAGGCCTCCCATCTCTGCATCATGTGGGCACAACAGCTGTGGGAGCTCCTTATCCTATTGATGGAGGACCAGAGTTTAAGAGGCAGTGAGAACCTAGACTGTCCTTTAAATATTATCTTAGTGTGGAAAATACTTTCAGAATCACCCTGGTAAATGTCCACCATTAGGGATCAAAACGATGGCATTGCCAGAAATAGTGTAATGGCTATTATATAATCACCAAATTTGAAGAGCCAGATGCTTTCTAATATCCTCTCCCACTCCTCCACTTTCCACAGTCTCACAATATTCTCCAATTTTGGGGAATGCAATAGTTCCCTCGGCTTCGGTTATATGGGATTTTTGTGTTATATCCTAAAAATAAAAAGTATCATTCCCTACCAAGCCAAAGGCAGAGAATGCAACAAATAGTACAAAACAAATTATTAAAATTAATTTCTTTATTTATATTTTTATCATTTCACATTAAATAAAATTCATTTTTAATTCAAACTAATAAAAAAAAAAACTAAAAAATAATACCAAATCTCTAATAATTATTCTAAATATCACAAAAATATCTGTTATAAATCAATATATTTTTTCAATAAATATAACAATAATATACAAATGGTAACTCATAAATCACAAAAAAACAACTTAATTGTGAGAGTTTTTAGGTACAAATAAAAATATTATAGAAATCAATTTGAAAATAGCAACATCATATTTTCTTAGGTTAGCAAATAACTAACATTGATATTTGGATTAATTAAGCCCCAAGAACCAGTGGGGCACCCACCCCTTTCAAGCAATTCCTACTAAAGAGAGTATGTAAAGGCGGGCTATACAGCATCTTTAAAAAATTATATCAATTGTCAATATGAATACACACAGTTTCTAGTTCAATTCAATTATTACGAAAGATAACATGGCGTCAGGAAGAAGATGATCGCAAAAGCTGAATGTAAAATCTTTAAAAAAGACAATTTAGGGTAATTTTAACACGGAAAGAAAGTCACTGATCCATTCAATTTTATAAAAGGTCTCGGTATATCCAGGATATTCAGGATCTGAATTTCAGAGCTGTAAGAACAAGAAAGTACTATGTGGTGTTATTGAATAAACGATTGATTGATAAGCAGACGGTCTGCATAGCTCCCATGAGCACTCAAGCCACAGGGCCCATTGCGTTATCTTCCATGCTTTGCTTAATTCCCTCGACAATAGTACATTCCCCTTAATAAAGTTCACCAGGGTTGTCATTGGATATTCAGCTATGTTTCCTAGATCTTTCCGTGTATCTGAACCTTCCTCTCTTCTTGAATAATGACAGATCCTTTTTCACAGCCAATGCAGATCGAACAGTACAACATGTATAGTAAATTACAAAATAGTATAAAGAGATGGCCCTTTGAAATGTACCATAGAAATTTCAGACAGAAAAAGTTTTTCATGAATATATTCTTTAAATAGTCAGGGCCTTAATCTAATCCCTGTGGAATACCAAATTTTGTAATTTCAGATACTATTTAAAAAATCGTTCTCACTTTTTGTTTTAGGTAATCAAAAATATCTATGGCATTTGTGGCAACTTAATAAAAAAAATTAAAACACAGAACTTGTTCTACCAGTATTTCAATGGAAGATGTTCTGAGGAACTAGCGTCATTGATCTCTTTAGCGCCGGTGCACAGTTGGAAAACATGCCAAACGCCCTTCTGGGTAGAGTAAATGAAAAAAAAAGGCAAAACTGCAGGACAATGACACCAGACACACTATTCACAAACCTACCATAAAGCATTCAGCCAATATTATAGCATTCTAACATTCTCACTTTGATTTGGAGTAGGTATAGGATTGAATTTAGACTGAAGCACATATTATATTTGAACAAAATTGAAAAGGAAAACCGGTCATAATAATCGAATTTTGTTAACAGGCACACAATTTACTTCGACCAACGTCTTCTATGTCCTATCCTCTCCTTACTATCTCTTTGTTTCTTCTTATGTTTTTACCTCTAAAGGAGTTTTTTTCTCCATTTGACATTAACGTATTTCCAATTTTATTTATTACTTTGCAGTAATGTCAGATACAATATTCAATCATTTAGTGAAATAACAAATAATTGTTTTACTTTAGGTAAGCTCAAGGAAGTTTTTATACAGATGGGAGGGAAGTAAAGACTAAAATAAAGAATTCGCGAAATCCTCAAAAGGAGGAGGTTGAAGAATCACATTAAAAAAAATAAATTAAAATTTACTAATATATTCATGGTTAAAGAATCTTCACCAATGATTCAGTAAGACCAAAAGGTTACTCTTTGTAAATTGTCTTCAAGAAAACATCGATCATTAAAAGATTTGAGTGTGTTTGAACTGCTTTGAGAACTAACTCACCATCATATTCTCTTTTCATCATCCACAATCGTACATTCTCGTCTATTATTCCAACCCGTGACATGGCATACCTCAATGATTCTTCCATATCTTCTATCACTTTCCCCACTCCTTCTTCCGTCAACTTCAACATTAGCACATTTGGAATACATAATGCATATACAAAAGTATAGTAAAAAAACATAATGAGATTCCTATCAACAATATAAACAGTATAAATTAAATAATTAGTTGTAAAAATCGGAAAAAAAGGATTGGTAATTTATATAAAAAAGGAAGAATGTCAAACATGAATCAACGAGTTTATGTTAAAAATATCAGAATATTTTTCATATTTTGAATAAAAATTTTAGAATCTTTCGAATAAGAATACCCTTACCAATACTGGGATATCTTTCAAACATCGACCCCATTATGTGGAGTCATTTTATAATAACATATCCTCATTCCATCACCACCACAGTGTGTACAATACAAAATTCTCAGTAAGGTGCAGAACGGTAAAGAGTCACTCTTATATTTTGACGCCTTTTAATTTTTCTATGTTTTTTGTACCATTGCATGGGTGATTGTAACAAAGCTCTGCAAAAGCGAACACGCAGTGTGCAAAAGCGTAGTAATAAAGCATTTTTTAAACTAAAATCATCGAGCATTGATGATTAATACGGCAAATGTGATATGAAACAAATTGTTCACGAGAGAGAAAAAACCACACTCAATATGTGGTATTTTCTTTGGAAGCAGTGTTTATACGAGTATATTGTCCAAAAAAATAACATTTTTACAGATTTTCAGCTATCTGTGGATGAACATACCGGAGAAAATGATGATGAATCAAATGGCTTTTAAATATCGTTTGGGAAATTAAATTGCTCGAGAGAGAAAAAACCACAACAACATTTGCGGTATTGGAAGCGGTGCTACGTATTGTAATTTTTTTAAACATTTTAATAATTACATATTCGTCTTTCTGTGGATGTACGTGCTCAGATAAAATTATTATGAATAGATTAAAATATTACTTTTAGAAAGGTTGTCACATTCGCGGTATTGGATGTCGAATGGCGATACATATTAGTTAATTTACCATGAATTTAATGTTCAAAACACAAGTGCGGAACCTTTTACTTCTCCCTTCACTCCGATCATTTTCAAAGTTGCTTACCTAGCTCAGAACCACACCGACCGCACCTTGTTTATGTGTACATTTAATCAATATATATATTACATAATACAATATACTTGTCCGAGGATAACATCGGATATAATCCAAAAGAGTGTAAAAAATAAAAATATATACATAAATTAATTTAAAATTACTTTGTAATCACCGCTTTATTGATATATACATAGCAATATGTTTCGAAGGCTTTCCTCATCAGGAATATACAGAATACTAAAAAATAATAATGTCAAGTATAGACAAATGATAAACATAGAACACAATATGTATAAAAAAAAAAAATTTATCTCACACAATGAGGTAAGAGAGGACAAACATTAAATGAAGGACATAGTCGATAATTATTACCTACTTTAATCAATTTTTGTTTATATTTGTAATTTGTCTATTCTTACATTATTGTGTTCGATGTTTATCATTTGTCTATACTCGACATTATTATTTTTTAGCATTCTGTATATTCCCGATGAGGAAAGCTTTCGAAAGATGTTGATATGCATATATTAATAAAGCGGTGATTACAAAGTAATTTTTAAATAATTTATTAATAATGAATACCAATCTTTTGAAGAAATTATAAAAATACACACATGCCTAGGAAGCTTATAAAGGCTTATTAGTCAAAATATCTGGTATTCAAAAAAATTTGCCCATTTTTTTAAAATTTTAAATTAAGAATGTGCATCTAGTTATATAAAGTGTCTTTAGAATATCAACAATATAATACTCATATGTTTACAATTATTGTAATATTAGAACACAGTATTACGATGGTCCATACAATTTTATAATAAGTATTAAGTAATTTATTATAGCTTTTTTTAATACCTGAAGTTATTTTTCGATATTTATCGTGTGTCATTCGTGTGTTTTTGACGTCCAAACATTTAATGTAAATAATTTTTTTTAAGACTAATTCTATATATGTACTTAACTACAAATTGCATGCATACCAAAGATATACATACCATTAATTATGCAGAAAGAATAGAACGTAACATACACATAATATCCGGACCTAACGAAAACGCAATTCATTATTCAATGCAAAAAGTCAACCATTTATGACTACTTTTGTAGCAACTTCAAAGTCCTGCTAAAAACTGTTGCAAATCAACAAATTTATCAGTGCAGTCAGGGTAATTACAAAAAATCTATGCATTCAAAAAACTGTTCCACTTTTCGCTACCAGTATAAGTATGTCAGTTTACACTCAAATATTTTCGTTTCGTATTTGTCATTTCAAAATTTCTTATTCCGGTCTCTCTTTAGGAAACTTAATTCTTAACCTCGTTAAAAATAAAAATACCTTTCATTCTTAGCTTATTGTCCTTATAACCAATCAATAAGCATTTTAGCAACAATTCACTATGCAATAATAATACGATAACAACAAATTCCACTTACTTACGTAGTATTGTACCAACATTTGAGATGTTATATAGAAACAAAGCCATCAGTGTCATACAATTGTTTAGCAAAACCAAAAATCGTTTTTTTTTAACTTTTTTACGATAACTATTGTAGTAATGTTTAAAACAAATTGGGCAAAACTTAATGCTAAAAAATATGTGAATCCAACCCCACGTTTAACTAATTTTTTAATTTTTCTCGACACTGTCATCTTTGTTTCTATACACCTCATTCAATCATTATCCTTTAAATTAATTACTCAGTTTCGTGAGCTGGTATTGTCTGAAGAATTCCGCGTCCCAACGGGCAGAACTTTTAAAGGCCGTATACTTTTAAGCTTTGAAGATTGCACGTCGAATTTGATATCCATATCGCAACCGAGTGGATGGTTAACAACGTCTTGAATGAGCTGCTTATCTTGCAACTTACCTTCTGGACTTATTAAGTTCTTTTCGTTGGGAGAAAGGGGTGTTCCTAAACCGCTGTCTGTGTTCGATATAGAGACTTTACCATTGAAATCAAACTGATCCTTTTTAACTGTATCGACCGTGCTTTCGTTCAACTTTTTGCTGACTTCAGACGAGCTCACGAAAGAGCTGCTCAAGAAAGAGGAGTTGCTAATCGGAGAACTGACCGACTTATCCGTGAAAGATAGATTCGGTGACAATCTAGCGTCGAGTCTCTTCAAATTCTCGTCAAAATCTCGTTTCAATTGTTCGGCTTGTAGTTTTTCTTGACGGATCTGTTCGTGAGAATGAGCGAAGAAACCTGAACTTTTAGAACGTGGACTATCGATGTTTTGCATCAGATTTTCGTTCAGTTGGCTCCGTCCGCCCGACGATATGCTGCTGCAAATGCTGGAAGCATCACTCAAATTACTACTCTTCAACATTTCTATATTTTTATTGGTCTTAGGCTTGTCGAGATGTTCATGGTATTCTGAATCTTCGTCCAATACTCTTAATGGATATGCTTTCAAAGTTGAAGTTATTTTATTAGTCAACACTTGGGGATCTTTGACCTTTTCAACTTCTTTTGGGGACATTAATCCAGCATTGCACGAGTAAGACTTCTTCATGGATAAGTATTGCCGCTTTTTCAGTAGTTCTGGGTCATCTATTGTCGGTTTTTGAACTGCTTTATTGACTTCCGGCATCTTACCAAACAAGTTTGGCGTGCTCAAACCTGTCTTCAAAACACTTAGTTTTCGTGTTTTATCATAATTAGTTCCCATTTTTTCATCGGCATCAGAGCTTGACTCCTCAGAAACTCCAGTTGCATTCAACCCATTTGTGCTATTTGTGAAATCCGTTAATGCAAATTTGCTGGTGAAGCTTTGGCCGAGTTTTTGGCCTAAAACACCAAATGTTTTCTTGTCGTTTTGCTGCACTTGTTGGCAAAGTCTTCTGATATCATTAGGAAGTTCGCTATCTTTCTTCTTATCGTGTGTAGTGCCGATGTATCGCGCCAGGGTTGCAATGGTTTGTTCCAGAGACTTAACATGGTTCTCGAGCTTGTTGTGGGATGTTTGGAGGACAATACCCTTGGAGACAGCCTCCTGCAAAACAAAAAGAATAGAATATAATTTAAAAGAAATATTAATATCAGAAGTATATATTGCGTCGGGCTTCCGGCTCGGCGGATTATATGTGTAACGATAATGGTGCAAACTTTCACAAAATCAAAGTATATTATATGAGTATAATTTACATCTGAAAAGTTGAATAATATCAAACAAATGGTATAATAATTAGGTGTGTTTAAGAACAAGAATGTTCGGTTGTTTTCTTTGACATTGAACATTGTAATGATCAATAAGATGGATCAAGAAAAAAAAAAAATTGATGAGATGTAACATTTTTGGTACGCCTCGTTAACTCCTCTGCCATTCATGTAGAATTCGTTTTTTTTAAAAGATTTTTGACAAAATTTTATTTTTTTTCTCAACCATAAATTATGTCCCCTTCTTTCGGTTTATAAAAAATGGTCCGATTTTGAAGAGTGAAATTTTCAAAAAATCGCCATGGTTTCAAAAATATGACAATATATATATTTTTTTAATTCACAGAATGTTTTAGAATTTTTGCCTCAACCGAATTTTTTTTTTAATCTGATGCAAGTGGTCTATTGCATTATGAATCAAGTGACAATATTTTTATTTGTGGTTTTGATGGTTATTTGCAAACTCCAAAAAAAAAAGTGTTTCTGTCAAAGACAAGTTTCCCAACTGCTCGGGACTATGACATCCCCATGCTGTGAAGATGAAGCAAGTAGAGGACAAGAAAGAGAAGGGCAAGAAGTGAAAAGTTAAATAGCACCTGGCCATTCAGAACTAATCACTAAACATGGCTAAACCAATTTTTGAATCTTTTTGTTTTTGAATGATGGTCACTAAACAAGGTTTGAAAGAAACACTGCACCTCAAACTGTTGTGAGATCTGTTGGTTTTTAGTGTTGAGTTTGCGGGTGAGGGTCTCAAGGCGCGATAACTCCGCCATCTTGGGAGCGATGGCCGCCATCTCCTCCTGCAGCACATTGTACTCCACCTGATACTCGTGCAACTGGCGCCCAAAGTCCAAAGTGAAAGCCTAGAGAAGACAAATTATACTTAATAGCAGTGGCGGTTTTATCCAAAGAGCGTTTGTGCAGTGAACTCTTATAAATTAGATAAGAATAGAAGGCAAACTTGAATTATAATTTTACCACACTTTAAACAGTGCATCGTTCAAATTCCATGTTAATAATACTACCTGAGAGCAAACCCATATGTGCGTTATGAATTCAGCACATATGAAACTGTCTGTCCTAAAGGCATAGTTTGTACAAAACATACTAGTGGCGCTACTGCGGTAAACATGCAAATCTTGGTAATGTACTAGCTGACTGGGTGCGCAGAAATTATGAGGCTTATAATAACATCAAATTTTTACATATTTTGCAAAAACGAACAGATTTTTTTCTGTGATTATTGTTTTTTAAGTTTTTAAAATAAGCAGTAATAATTAGCTCACCAGTTTGATGACCTTATCCAGCATGACCTTGTCGATATTGGGAATCTTGTGCTTCAGGTACTCCATGATCTCTTCGAAGGAGTCGCACAGCATCAGGCCGTCCTTGTGGATCTCCAGGAGGGCAAAGGCCACCCTGAAAATGACCTCTGAGGATTCCAGGAAGAGCAGATCTGCATTTAAAATAAACATAGTCTGTGAAATTAGCAATCTTTGATTACAAATTATTTGTACCTACGCAAGAAAATGGAACACACAGCATAAAATTTAACCTTGAAATAGAACAGTGATGCACAACCTGTAACCCGCGGGCAGCATCTGGCCCACTTGGCTAAATAATATATCTAAAAGTTTGCAGTAAATAAAAATTAGACTGTCTTCAAAGTAAAAAAAGGCAACTCAAAATAACAAGCTTTTTTTAACATATTCTTAAAACGATAGATTTTCGGGGTTTGACCTTAAAAATCCAGAATTTTTTTAGCAACTTTTTTGTTGTTGGGATCTATGTTTGATGCATTTTAAAAAATTTCGTTTTATAAAAATTCTACACATTTCTGACAAAATTTTGTTTAGAACCTGACATTCCAAACAATAAAAATCAACATCATTTATTGGTTTGACCTTAAACCTAGCAAAATTTTCGCTTTTTTTGTAAGCGCTATGGTCAACATTAATGAATTCGGTTTTATAGGGGTAAGCTGACAAATACTTTTTTCTGAAAACGTAAGTAACAGAAGAGATTTTGATATTTCTTATTTAATAGTAACCGTTCGGAGTCCTGTTGTGATAAAAACTGACAGCATTTATTGTTTTAGCCTTCGAGATTGAAAATTTTGCACTTTTTTTGTGCTTAATATAATAAATATATTAAAACATTACCATTTTAATAGGTTAGCGACACCAAAGACTGCAAAGTTAAGAATGTCAAGCTGTATGTACCCCCCTGCAGCCCGCAAACAAATTGAAAATGGATAATTTGGCCCCCCAGCTAAAAACGTTGTGCATCACTGAATTGGAACATCTAATTGAGCTTGAACTCGGTTCCATGATAAATCAACACACGTATGAATCGGCACACCTTTTAAAAGTGATTTAAAGTCATTAAAAGTACGACAAAAAAAACTTGCCCGAAAACCTATTCTCACTACTAGTGCTGCCTGACGAATATATTTGGAACTACCAGGTGACATGGTGTGATATTTAAATCGAGAATTACACACGAAGATTGGTAAGAAACGTAGCTTTGACAGCAAAATGGTAATGTTTATCTCATTTTATAGGTTTTTAATAAAGCTAAGTACATAATATAAGTTTTATCGTAAGGTAAAACTTTTCTATTCTCACCTAACCTACTTAAGAGGAACGGCTGCGCTGCCTGTTTCATAGATAACTTGATTTTGTATTTGTGGCCAAAATACCCATCCAAACTGAGTGATATATTTTTTTAATTAATTTTTTTGTAAATATCTAGTATGTATGAGAAGTATTTTATTTATTTTTGTTTTAAATTTTAAAGTTGGCCATGAAAAAAAATCAATTTTCATAATTTTAGAGGCAACTTGGAAAATTATTTGCTGGTTTACTGTATTTTTTTTAACTATCATATTTGCTACATAAATATGATTACGTAAATAAAAATAAAAAACCAAACATTTAAAAAAAATACCCTTTTTCGGGTCAATATTTTAAATTATCTATGGCAAATTTGTGTTCCAATGTAAATTGGTCGTTTTTAATTTAATTTAAAGTCCACCATAATGATTATTTTAACATACTTTTTTTTATTTTATATTTCATTATATTTTCAAAGTTGACGGGGTAAAACTTTTTTTTTTACATGCTCGTTATCCCCCAAATAATTGTTACAGGTGCCTCTAAAATCGCGAAAAATCAATTCCTTTAATGGTCTACATTTCATAATGTAAAACAAAAATAAATAAATTACTTATAATCCGTACTAGGTATTTACTATACTTTTTGGTGAAAAAAAGAACATTAGCTTTAGGTGAGTATTTTGGCCTCAAATCCAAAATTAAGTTTTGTATGAAACAGGCCGCGCAGTCGTTCCTCTTAATCTTTTTTTTATTGATTTATTTTTTTTATTGTAAAGTTGGACTGATACTGTAGAAGAGGATTGGAGCAGGACGGGAAGGTCTGAGGTCTGAAAAATATGTATGTATTTCGAAAAATTTTTTGTCTCGTCATTAAAGTGCGAGGTTTTTCGTTCAAAGATTCTCAAGATTTTTAAATGTTATATAAAAATTAATTGCTTATAGCAGGATGTACTCTGAGATGTTGATGAATCCTTACCAAAGACCCTGGTGACAAAGCCCAGAGGGAACTGTGACGTGAAGATGGTCAGCACCCAGGGGGCGGCATACAAAGTAGGCGATATGTCATACTGGTCAAACTTGTCATACAACTCCGGAAGATGGTCCTTCACCAGGCGAGACAACTGGTAGAGCTGAAGAAAAAACAATTAATTATTTATGTCAATAGCAAAATGAACATCATAAATATAGCACAACTTGTGTAAACCAGAGAAAATCTGGTCAGTTTTAAAACTACATATCGTTGCTGTTTTCACTCAACCACGTATCTACAAAATCTTGTTTTCTCCTGAGAGTATTTATTTCAAATTATTTTAAAGCAATTCCCTTTTTATCTAATTAATTCTTGAATATGTTATGCAATAATGAAATAAAAAAGAATTTAATCATTGAAGAAAATAATATTAACATACCCCAAATGAAACATTAAACCGGAAAAAACAACAGAAAATAAAAAGATTTCAGTCGCATTTGGGACTCGAACCCAGGACCTTTGCCTATCCGGGGCAACCGCTTTACCAACACAGCTAATAAGATCAGTTCAATTTATGTCATCGTCATCGATATCATATCTCAAATTCAAGATTTGTCAATATTATCCTCCATTTTTAATTCCATATTATTGGCAGCTATCTTTATGATAAAAAGAATTATTATTTAAAGCGGTTGCCCCAGATAGGCAGAGGTTTTATACAGTTGAACAGTGCAAGCATGAACATAGGTGTATAGTTAGATGTACCTGAATTTGAAGAGCAATCATATCCGGCAGGTACTGCTTTCTGAGGCCTCTTCTGAACATCAGGTGCCTCAGCATAAGGAATGCTTCCGCTTCATCCAACTGTAAAATAAAGTTACATGTAATTGGGATTACAAATTTTCCATCTAAAGCTGCCAGTACACGTTGGGCCAATGCGCTGGGCCAAAAATAGGACGCTGTTTACACGTTAGGCCAGCATGTTGACCCAATTCTGCATTGGCCATTTGATCAAGATGGATTTGGAAACTATGGCAGCCGTGGCAATTTATTCGGTTTACATATTACCTTAATGTGAATGTGAATGAAAAAAAAATAGTGCAAGAGAAGATGGTGGGTGCTGACTATTCATCAGAACTGTACACGAGGCCAACGTGTGAATGCTGTTAGCACCAAGATCCTTTGATGTGTGCACGAAAAACCGATACTAATCGGTTGGTCGGCCAACATTGGTGGCAAAAACATTACTTGCTCAATGTGTGCTGACAGCTTTACAGTTAGTCTTGTTTAGATATAAAAAAAGATACAACATATAGTAATCCCAGCCAGAGTTCGTACATGCGTTATCGACGATCGTCCTGCATAAAAATCTCCCTTCTCACACGAAAACAAAAGACAGAAGACGATCTCTCTCTGAGACAACCAAAAACCTTGGATTTTCAAGTAACTTTGCATAAAACCTGTTATGCATGTCAATTCAATAACTGATGTAAAACTTGCTAATCTTTAATTTCTAGTATCATTCTCTTATCTTTCTACATATTATGTCATATTTCTACTCACGTGCAACAGTAGAACCCCCGCCACGAAGCTGAGGCCCTGACAGTACCCCACCTCGGGGTCCAGTAGGGAGTAGGCCTTCAGCAGGTTGAAGAGCGCCAGCTGTCCAGGGCCCAGAGGGGACGAGAAGTACGTGTGGCTGGGGAATGTGCGACCTGCAGTGGAAAGTTAAGTGTAAGGGATAAGGAAAGATGGACATTTGGGTGTGAATTTAATAATTAATACTGTTGGACCACCGCTAATTTGATTGTCATCGAAACCATCGCGTCCCAACACTGTCTCTCTGTCGGGTGTTCAGCGGCAGTCATTCATTCAAAACTTTTCACTCTGTTGGATTCAAAATTGAAATTTGGATCTATTTGTGACACATATTAGGAAAATAAACACTTTGATACTTATAAAATTGATTTAAATTTGGTTTGTGAAATTGCCATAGTGAAGTTAATGAGATCACTTTGTTTGCAGGGCTTTTAGTAGAAGAAGAAAGTAACACACTTTTCTATAAATATAATACTTCAATTATCATAGTCCATACCCAACACTGGTCTGAATCATATGCAACAATTTTTGTTCCACAAATTTCACTTTTACAAGCTGTAAATGAAATATTTTTAATGTACGTTACAAAGGCATGGCTATCAAAGCAGAAAAATTATGATAGAGGAGAAATATTGATACTCGCTGGATTCATACTAGTGTTATAATCGGGACTTCAATGTTGTTGTGTCAACAGTAAAATCCTTTGAATATACATTATTTAGGTGCACACTAACCAAGGTCAATGAGAATGGCGTGTTGATGCGAAGTCAACTGCTTCAGCAGTACATCATATGGCGTAGCATAGTTGGGGTACAGCTTAGTGTCGGGTGGAGGCTGACGCAAGCAAAACTGTTCAGCTAGGAAGAACCATACTTCTCCACGCTTGGCTCTCGGTACACCTAGGAATGGAAAAAGGGGTCATGTTAAAAGTTTGGTAAAATAATAGTATTGTAAAAATATTAATCATCAATTTAGATCATTAGAAAATCATACAAGAAATAAGGTTATTGTCATGACAAGGATTTACATCCCACGATTTTTTGCTCAGCAGGCTACTGATCTAACCATTAATCTAGCGCTGCTAACTTCAGATCATGTTCTCAAAATACATATTCATAATGAAGAAAGAATTCAAAGAAAATTCATACGTTCCATTAATTTTAAAGTTAACATACCTTTAGAGCACATAAATTACACATCGTTAATGAATATTTTAAATATTTCAACATTAGAAAACAGACGGAAAATTAAGGATCTAACCCTTTTATTAAAATTATTAAATTGTAAATTCGATTGTTCTGAACTCCTGCTTTTAATCAATCTATACATACCTAAACAAACTACAAGACAAACATTTACATTTTACATATGTATGTATATCCGGTTCCAACTATAGTTTGCATTCCCCAATTCTTACACAGTCTCGGTAACAAATACTTAAATGATATGGATGTATTTGACAATAATCTAAACTTGGCAAATTTCAAAAAAGTATGAACGAATTATTTCTACCTAGTTGTTTGTTTAATTGTTAAGTACAACTTTTTACATAATTTACTTATTTGTTATTAATGTTAATATTGTCTATTCATAAGTTATTTCTGCATACCGATCTGGTATCCCCACCTAGCCAGCGAGCCGGTGGCCCTAGTTCCGGCTTGCAGAGCCGGGCTTCTTACATTCGTTTCTCAACATCCTTCAGTGTACTGGTACCGTGTTTTCTGATATTTTATATTTAATTTAAATAGAGCGTATTGCATTCAATAAATCAAGCATTAAATCAATAAAAAGCAATAAATCAAGCAAGACGGTCTCCATGGTCAAGGGGTAAGGCTCTCGACTACGTATCCGAAGGTCGCGGATTCAAAACCCGGCGTGCGCAAGTAAATTTTATTTAATTAATTTGTGCTGTTTCACAATTAATTCATTTAAAAATAATATGTAGTATATTTGTACACGTTCAAAATGTAAGATACTCTAAGTATCGCCCTGGTGAAAGACCACCATTCAGAATTGAAACGTTGCTTGAAATGGCCTTTAGCCATGTTTTATGACCAGATCTGAATAGCCAGGTATTTCCCCACCTTCCTCTTCTCCTTCCCCTTCACAATACATTCAGCCTCACAACATTCCCCAATTGGGGATGCCATAGTCTCACTGGCTCCAGACGGTTGGGAGCAGTTGGGACTCTTGTGGGGCATTCAAAAAAATAAAAAAATTAACATTCGTCGTTTTAATACCTCCCTTCACAGAGTAATACAGTCAGATATGCATATACACCCCATCTATATTTGCACCTTGTTGTAGACCCTATTTTATTAAATTGCCGGGGTTCTCTCTCCTTCGGAAGATGTGGACCTCAGATGTCCAGTCACAGCCGTTGTGCGTATATGATGCATAAATGGGGCCTAAAGGATTCCGAACTTTGTGAATGTGGACATATTTAAATGACAGAACACATTGTAGAAGAATGTCCCCTTCATCAGTTTCCTTATGACACATCTGTGCTAAACCAAGTGACTCCCGATGCCGTTGATTGGCTGAATAACCTCAGTGTCTCACTATTACCTCCACCAACTCTCCTCCGCTATACCAAGAAGAATCTTTATTTGTGGCAATTGAATGAAATTCAACCACTAAATCGCAGCTAGATGGTGTTGGGAAATTTCATTTCCGATTTGTTGTTTTATTGACTTTTCTAGCTCAACTTGCAGTGACTTCTTTCCTTAGGTTTTTGGGTTGTGTCATGCTTACTTCTTCTTCTTGAGCCAATGTTTTGAATAGCCTCACAGTGTCCATCATCGGGACAGAAGACTTTAGACCAGTGATTCTTAATCGGGGCGCCAGCGCCACTTTGTGGGCGTTTTGGAGGTCTGGCGGGGCGTTTTTGCTGCAGAAATTCAAGTGGGCATTGTGTCAATATAGAAAAATAAGCTCATTCACAAACTATGCACACTGATACACTTTTACACTTTCTTTAGGCGCTTTGATTATTTAATTTCTGTCGGCGCTGGATAATTTTACTGTGATAAAGGGGGAAATTCCTTCAACACGGTTAAGAAACACTGCTTTAGACTATCTATCATGAGAGAATGAGTTTAAAATAAATTATTAAAAAGTACTCACCATGTCTTATAGCCTGCAGTAGCATGGTAGAATCCACTCTGGTAGATATCCTGGATTCCCTAGGTGCTGTCAGCATATCCCATACTTTGGAGTTTTCATGGGCGCATCCTCCAATATCCTCATACTCTAGCTTGATCCTTTTCACGGCTGATACCTCCTGACGGGCTGGAAACAGAAGATATTATAAAGTATCTTTCATCATCTTTCAATCAATTAATTAATATGTTGGAAAAGCTATGAAAAATCTAAGAGTTTTTTTAAAAAGGATTCAAATAAAGAACATTTTATGATTTGAAAAAGAAGTTATAAAAGAGGGCTCGATTATTTAAAATTTATGCTGTTGACTGAAGAAAACAAGTAATAAGTTAAGAAGATTGCGTTACTTTAAAAAAAATTACAATAAGGAACTCCAGTGAAAAATATAATGGCTTTAAAAATATGTATTCATATAGATCAGCAAACGCCGATTCTGAATATATAACTTTTATTACATATAATCATACATAGAATTTATAAATCGTTATTTAAAAGTGAATAAAAAATCTCATCGAAACACCTCGTTATGTTGGTACAATTGAATTTGGAACATCTGACGTCACGTGTGCATTCTGTTTTTGGATTAGTATGGAAATTTTTATTTTTCGATTTTGTTTAACTAACTAACTAACCATCATGCCGTTTCACCGCAGGGGTAGGCAGAGAGAACGGACCGCCAAACAACTCGATCTTGGCATACACTTCTTGCTTCATTCACATTCATACATCGTCTCATACATTCTCTTCTATTATTCCAACTTCTGACATAGCCCGACTCAAGTATTTCATTCACTTGTTCGTGCCATGTCTTCCTCGAGCGTCTGTTTTGTATTTTAAATATGGTTTTTTTTTAGTTTTGCTGAAATATAGACATAATTTTAGTGAGCTCTATAATTGTTGTTCAATATAAAAAACTATTATCAACGAAAGAAATTAGAATATTCATGAGCAAACCAATTATCAATACAGATATTGTGATAATGTTAATGCTCATTACTATTATTATTCTTTGAGTTAAAGTTTTTAAAAAGGTACATAATTTTCTTACTTACGTTTAGTTATGGTTTACTATGAATAGAATAAAAAATTATGTACGGTAAAGCTCATCCTTGTTTTGACATTTGACATTCTAACCTCAAAACTGATCAAAACCGACCAGTCGTAGATTTGGAGCGTTTTGGCAGGCATTGAAAAATTGAAACTTTGGAAATTATTTTAACCATGAATACTAACGTTAGAAAAAAAAACGAAATATACTGGTATTTAAGTTTGAACCTCATTATTGATAAAAAAAAAATTAAAGAAATTGGAGTGGAGTTCCTTATTATGATCACTCAAGCCAAGAATATTATTTGAATTAACAAAAGTTACAAAAAAGTTAATCAAGACAAGGTGTTAATTAAAAAAAGCCACTGACCTAAAGAAACTATGGATATGTCGCGGTTTTATACATTTCTTATAGAAGGCAATATTTTTTCAATAGCACTTATCTTACCTCTCAATCTAGCATTCTCCTTCTCCATGCGTATGAGTAGGATGGCCTGGTTGATAGCTTTCTTCCACAGTTCTCTCAGTTCCGAAGTAGTTCTCTTGGCGCCCTGTTGAAGGTTGTTGAAGGATGAAGGTCGACGGAGAAGATTTGTGGCAATCGGATCTGTAAAATAGATTTTTTTTTATTTGCCGCTTTGTAATGATAGCAGTATCATGGCGTTGTCTCAATAAACAGCACATGGATATTGTGGCTTCTGATGTTTTAACTCGTTAAACTCAAATAAAAGGATGTGATCCATGAAGTTTCACTAAAACACATACATTGTGACAAAACGTGCCGCATGTCATAGATTTTGTTAAAATTGCCAGCGTTGTAAAGGTTAACTCCCTTTTCTTTACACCGATGATTAACATTAACTTACCAATTAAAAAATTCAATGAGATATTCAATATACTCTTTAGCATTAAAATGAGAGAAAAGTACCATTTGGATTCAAAGGAATTTGGATAGTAATTAAAACTTGTATGGAACGGTCTTCTACAACTGATACTGTCTTCACAGCGCGAT
Organism: Halesus radiatus; assembly: GCA_022606495.2. Lineage (NCBI taxonomy): Eukaryota > Metazoa > Arthropoda > Insecta > Trichoptera > Limnephilidae > Halesus > Halesus radiatus. The sequence goes on from JAHDVE020004919.1 coordinate 32,112, forward strand.
TTTAACAAAGTGTTTACCCAGCTCATAAAGAAAATGTTTCCATAGCACTGTTGTCATATCAAAGACACTGCAGGCTTATGCATCCTGTATTCATCCACATATTAATTATAATATTATTAAGTTTAAAAAGTAATGCAGTACAGATCCACCTTTAGTTTCTAGCTAAGAGAGAATTATTATTATTTGTGACACCTCATAAGAGCACCCTTGTATCTACAGAGCACATACTGGGGAACTATATCATTACCCGCTTGGGCAACGTGAGGCGGGATTAAAAAGGGGACTGTAGAAAAGGATTTGTTAATGCAGACCTTGAAGAGGCCCAGATTAAATATAGGAAGAAAGAGAGATGTCGGTAGCTCATTCCATATACGAGCTGATTTCTTATGAAACCAACATCAACTATGAACGGATGTTCAGCTCGTGTCCGTCGAGTTTCACGCACTTGCACCGGCACAGTAGGGATCAACACTGCTCCATAGAAATATCTGTATAACAGACTCAGCATACCTACATTGCGTCTGTGCATTAGAGATGGCAGTCGGTCTGTTAACAACGAATTGTATCAGACGAACCGCCCTCCTTTGCACAGAATCAAGCAGGTTTATTAACCCTTACCACTCCTTTGTCGGGTGCCAGCCGACATCACTATTTGTACGCTACAACTCAGTTGTCGGCTGACGGCCAACTTGACATGTGACGTTGTTTCTTGTGATTATTCGAAAAAAACATTTAAATTCACGTTTTAATAAGATTTTGACTGTTTTCCGTTTTTTGTTTTACTATAAAATAACCTTTTTGTAACTGCCTATCAATAAATTAATATTTTAACATTATTTAAATTAAAGTTGGCTGACAACAAATATTAAAAAATAATGGAGTGGAAAGGGTTAAGTGTTTGGGAGCTCCAACCCAGAAGTTACTTCCAAATTCAACTATTGGACGTACTTGTGATTTGTATAGGATTAGCAGTTGGTCACTATTGAAGAATGCTAGCCCGATACAAGACACCTGATAATAAACACTGACAGCTCACCAGCAAAATCTTCACCACTCTCTGGGTCTAAGCAGTCATCATTGATGCCCTCTCTGGTGATCCTGTTAAAGATGGCCTGTCTCCAGGAGCCCGACGTGCGCTCCATCTCATTCCCTTCTCCTCTGTGGTCCCGGTCTTTCAGATCCTCGTTGGGGGAGGGCGCTTTGGGGGACGGGCTACTCCCCAGCTTTAGGAAGCTGAAAAATTAATACACAAATAGTTACATGGAAATACAGGCAACTACTGAATATTGATGGAAAAAACTAGGGGAGCTAATAGGACTTTATAACAGGACACCCCACACACAACAACCTGACACATGCGGCTATTGGGAGTGGATAGCACCAATAGCTGTAAGGAAAATGAATAGAATTCAGAAACAACTATTCATCTTCTATGCTGCCAATGTCCTGCCTTGATGGAAAGAAGGCTAAGATTTCTGGGGAGCCAAGTTGCAGAACCAGCAGACATTTCTAAACACCCAATAACAATTCTGAACTGAATTTTATTCACCTTTGGAATGCCGGGCTCCCACGACCTAATACTTCCATAGTGTGCCAGGGTAAATTTGCATCCGCCTGAGTCTATTTTCATAATAACTTACTTATTTTTTGCAAAATAATATTTTTATAAATTTTACCGTATTACCAGATAATTTCTTTATGTATTGAAAAATTGTATATGTGTACATAAGTAGTTTCTCCGGATTAGCTACTTATATTCAGAGAAATGATTTTTTAACATTGCCGATCGGATACGCCGGCATTCAACGGATACAAATTTAACGTATCCGATGGGTATTTCGGCGCACTGAAAGTTAAAGGGTTGGTTATAAGAGGAAAATGGTGAAACATGGAGATATCACAATGAGCCTATGGCCTGACTGATTATGGAAGCCATGCAGACCATCTCCCTATCAATAATCAATAAGTACATAATTAATAGAGAATTCACACTTACATGTCCATCATAGGCGACTTCAATTGTGGTGTGGGGGGACTTGATTCATGAACCTCCCTTCCATTTTGCAGTTGTAAATTCAGAATGGGGACATTATCAGCGCCACCATTTTGTCCACCATCTCTAGCAACGCTAGCGCCATCTCGTGAGGTGATGTTCTCAATAGAAGCGGACTGGCTGGTTCGAATCCGTGGTGGAAAGCTGTTGGTGCGGGATGGCGGCAGCTCATGATGGAGGTCGTGGTTCGAGTCTCTGGGGGGGGTTGAGGTGTGGGGAATTGGTGATGATTCCTGGAAATATAAATACATAATTATTAATGATTAACCGTTTCTCGGCCCGTCAGCATTTGAGAAATTTCGATTACCATTGTGCTTGATGGCTCGATCAAACAGCCCAACTTTGCAGAGAATCGATAGTTAACAGGTACAGCTATTTGAAAAGGCAAATGATATTCGCATTATAGGCTGATTTGATGACAATGCCAAAAAATGTTACAAGAATTTAAACAACTGGGCTGAAGTGTCACAAAGGTATCCATATCAGACTTTTTAACTGTCATAACAAACATGACCTGGAAGAAGAAGAATCTGTCTCTGTGAATTTGCATAAATGAGTTGAATTCATTTAGAACTCCGTCAGATGAAATATTTAAAGACTTTAAAGTTTTTAATTTAAAAAAACTTTAATCAAAAAATGTCTTATTTAAACTTTTTTTAAATATATCTGAATACTCCACTGCCGAACATAAATACTCAACCAGGGCAATAAGTTAAAATATAATGGTTATACCCAAATTTAATACAACTTTTGGACAGAGGAATATTAAATTTTATGCTGCTAAACTTTATAATGCCTTCCAAATCAATAAAAAAAAATACAGAAATTAATCTTTAAAAATAAAGTCAAAACATGGCTGAGAACTGAGTGATTATGAACTTGCAAACTATATAAAGACACTTTAAGACAAATGGATATTTAGTAAAAAAAAAAAGTGCAGGCCGCCTCAGAACAGTTCTCCCTAGTGAGGAGGACTATGAATACTGTGACTTTATACTTTTGTTATAATAATATACATAATACGAGGTGCGTTCAAAAGAAAAGGTGAATTTTGAATTTTCGCGGGCTGTGTACATTCGATTATCGATTTTTTGTTTGTTTTGTTGATACACATATGTTTATCATATGTTAGCATTATCAGCCATTTTGGATTAGTGGTTTGTTTTTGACAACTGGAAAGGTTAGTCACGTTTTTGTGTGTTCTTCGATTTTTTACTTTTGAAAAAATGGATCAAAGAATATGTATTAAATTTTGCGTTAAAAATGGAATAAAGTGCTCCAACGCATTTAAAATGTTGACTGTGGTATTCGACAAGTCTACTTTGTCTCAAAAAGTGTTTATAAGTGGTACAAGCGCTTTACAGAAGGCCGAGAAGATGTTAATGACGATGAGCGCCCTGGAGTTGCAACCACGTCGACAAACGAAGAAAACATCGAAACAGTGAAGAAAATGGTTTTGAAAAATCGTCGAATCACTATTAGGGAAGTTGCAGAGGATGTTGGCATATCAATCGGCTCATGCCATGCAATTTTCTCGGATGTTTTGGGCATGAAACGTGTGGCAGCGAAGTTTGTTCCGAAATTGCTAAATTTCGAGCAAAAGCAACGTCGCATTAGTATCACTCAGGAGTTGTTGAATGATGTCAACGACAATCCAGATTTGCTCAAAAGAGTCATAACTGGTGATGAAACGTGGGTATATGGTTATGACGTCGAAACCAAGGCCCAATCATCCCAATGGAAGCGGCCAGAAGAGCCAAGACCGAAAAAAGCACGCCAAGTTCAATCAAATGTGAAGGTTTTGCTCACTGTTTTCTTCAATTACAATGGCGTGGTGCATCATGAGTTCTTGCCAATAGGTCGTACGGTTAATAAGGAATAGAACAAGGAAGTTATGCAACGTTTGCGTGAAGCAATACGGCTGAAACAATAGGAATTGTGGAAAAACAAATCATGTATTTTGCATCACGATAATGCACCAGCTCACACATCAATGCTTGTTTGTGATTATTTGGCCAAAAAAAACACCGTAATCATACCACAACCACCGTATTCACCAGATTTGGCTCCCTGCGACTTTTTCCTATTCCCGAAACTGAAGAGACCAATGAAAGGAAAGCGTTTTGCCACAATTGATGAGATAAACTCAGAATCGAAGAACGAGCTGATGGCCATACCAAAAAGCGCATTCCAGAAGTGCTTCGAGGATTGGAAGAAGCGCTGGCATAAGTGCATTATATCTGAGGGGGATTACTTTGAAGGGGAGAAAATGGATATTGATGAATAAATAAATACTTTTCGAAAAAATTCAAAATTCACCTTTTCTTTTGAACACATTCCAGAAGTGCTTCGAGGATTGGAAGAAGCGCTGGCATAAGTGCATTATATCTGAGGGGGATTACTTTGAAGGGGAGAAAATGGATATTGATGAATAAATAAATACTTTTCGAAAAAATTCAAAATTCACCTTTTCTTTTGAACACACCTTGTATTTACATACTCTCCATATAATATGCTATATACTTAAAATTTATTACTAAAGTCACATACATGTACAACCTTTACATAGAAACTAATAAAAAATATATTAAAAAAATAATAATAATTGTTATTTCATACCTTTTTGCCTGGAAGGTTTGGTGTAAGATCATCTTTAGTTCCTTTTCTCTTCAACAGATGATCAAACGAACTGGACAGGGATCTCTTGGCCTTCATGAAGATGGTGCTTCCACCCAGATACTGGTTCAAGAACTCTGACCTAAGAATAAAACAATCATATTTTGTAATAAGCAAAAGCACTACATGACGTCAAGTAATTAATTAACAGCTGAAAAGTATAGCTTGACTTGTAAATGACCACAATAAACTGTAAAGTTTTAAATATAAACTAAAACTACATAAAACACGTTAAATCAGTTTTAGCTATTGCTGGCAGTGCTATAAATGATGTTTGATAACATCTTGTAATAATCATTTGAAAAATATACTCGGTGGTCTTGTAGAAAGTTACTGTTTTATTTAATTCAATATTATTACCTATTGTATATTTTTTGTCGTGGTTTGTGTATTTGTTGATCTTTTTAATCCGAGTAATGTATAAGTATTGTTTATTTGTTGTAATATTTCGTTTATAATTTTCTATGGAGCTAAAATGTTTCAATACATAATAATTGCTGCACTATTAACTATTTTAAAGTTAAAAAGTTTTGTTTTTGTGTATTTTTTAAACGAGGCTATACTTTTGATCAACTGTATATGAATTGGTATATCCCTTCCCCTCCCCCTCTACCACAAGAGCGCATTCCAGAAACAGATACCGCTCGCAAGGCGAGATAGTCGCATGATGACTGGAAAATTGTGTAATATTTTGTAATCCGATGAGTGAATATTTTTTTTTAATATTTCAGTTAAGCACCAAATTAATATTTTGTTTTCACAATAAATTGATATAGACATGAAAAAATATATTCACTGTAAAATTTGTACAAAAAATGCATAAATAGATCCAAAACTCATAGAGTAACGATGTGTTACAGGACGGATGGACAGAGGTATTTCTTTATTTTCATTATATGTATTTTTAAATATATATACGGTATAAAAGGTTTAACATGGTTTTAACTATACTAAATAAACTACAGCTTGACCATTTTGAAGCTACATAAACTATAGCTTGACTAATTTAAATCTATATAAACTATAGTTTAGGTATAACTCAGCTAGTCTGTATAGATTTACAGTTGATTGAATGTACAAAATAACAGAATCCATAATATGAACAGGTCTTCTTCTTTTCTTGTATGATGGAAATGCTAGATGGTTAAGGGAGATACTCGGGAACTGGGGTCAAGAACTGAAGTGCAACAAGGGAAGTCTTTCCGTGGCCGGGAGATCTTTAAATCTTTTGTCCCAAATTTCAGTAGATTTTGCATATATGTATGTACCTGTTTTCTGCAGTATCGTGGACATGTCGCTGTTGTTTAGCTTCGCAATGTGCACGCAGTAGCATCATCAGGAAGGCATTGTGCTCTCCTACCTGTAAAGAAACCAATTCTGAATCAATAACAGGATTGCTAACAGGACACTGCCACCTCAGGAGACACATGCAGCTGTTGGGAGTAGAAAACACCAATAGATACAGGAAATATAAAAAGGATGAAGGGACTCCAATTCATCTATGGTGCCAATATCCTGCCTCGATGAGAAGAAGGCTCAGCTACCTGGGAAGACATATTGTGGAACCAGGAGACATAGCCAAATATCCAATGACAACCAGGTGAACTTTATGAATGGGACCGGGTTACCGTCAAAGGAATAAGATAAAATGGAAGATAACACAATGGGCCTATGGCTTGAGTTTTCACGGGAGTTATGCAAACTGTCTCCGTATCAATAAAAAATAATAATAATAGTAATTAACAAATTAAAAATAATATATAGACATATTATGTTTATCTAAAAATCTCAAGAGTTTAGACTACAGCTCCCATAATTGGAGTATAAATAAATTAAATAATGTATTTGTATATTGTTACCTCATACAAGTCCTCTGTTCCGCCCTGATACTTGGCAACTATTTGGGTTTGTTCTTCATCCGAAAGCTGCTCTATCCTACGTAGAATCGTTGAATGGACACGCTTCTCTGCCATCCCTAGAAGAAAAACAACAAATAGAACAAGCTTAAAAAAATTCCATAGTAAGATTCTGTAGACCCAACGGGTTTGCAAGACACCAATATTCATGATTTTGTGGGCGTCACAGAGACCCATTTGAATTTGTGGAGAAGGCAAAATCCCACCCTGTGATGTAGAATCGTGATGAGACAATTATTTTGCATTAGTGGGAAAGGTTAAGGAATATAATAATTATTTTCAATAATTATCTTAACCTTTTCGCTGCGGATAATGTCTACAGGCGGGAGCCGGCGCCGTGTCACTATTGCAGATCCCGTCTATAGCCGTTTTAGTATATATGGTTTTTTTTATTTATTTAAGTAAAAAATAAGTGTAATTTCTTTAAAAGATTGGTATTCATTTGTGGCGTCATTATTAATAGATGAATTAAAAATTACTTTGTGTTCACTACTGTAATTTTAATTTTTTTTTTTTAAATAAGTGTATTATTTATGATTTCAGTATTCTAACACATTCTTAACGTATGATTTCATATCATAAAAAATATTAATTTGTGCTTCTCATATAAAGACATTATTTCAATTTAATTAAATAGTATTTGTTAATTATAAAATAAACTTCGCATAGAGATTAACATCGTATGTCGCATATTCAGCGGTAAACGGGTTAAATTTTGGCAGGTAACTCAAAAATTAGCTGAATTCGTAGTGTGTTCATAATTCAGTTTCAGGCTCACCATCAATATCCAGGCACAGCTTGTGGTACCACACCATTGGACAATGTTCGCAGGACGTCAGGGGTGATGTCTCCCGGCCTTGCTTCACGTGCTCTGCATGTGCCACGAAAGCTTGTGTAATGGCTGCAAAAAAAAAATTCATTAAATATTAATATTGAGAGATCTGACGGTAGATATAGTTTTCCATGCATTAGTCTGGTGTGTAAAACTTTTTATAATTGAGAGAACTTTGTGCTGTATTTTACAGATTTCCAGAATGTCAGAACAAATGAGAAAAATGATCTTTTTTTGGAATTCCTCAGGGAAGTGTTCTTAGACCGCTTTTAAATCTATTCATGAAAACAGTGCATTTAATTAAATCATACCATTAAAGTGTGTATTATTCCTTACCTTTGAAAAAATAGTATTCTCTTAGTGAGATAGACTGTCTAGAAATTTCTGTAGTTTAGAAATATCACCTTTTTATGGACTACCCCAAGGAAACCTAATTAGACCACTTCTATTTTTATTCATTCGGACAAGGCAACATGAATATCGAACAATTTACAAGTGATTGATTTAATATCTTAGTAAGAATGTTCAAATTTCTGAATGACATCATCTTAGGAATCTCCCAGCAATCGCACCAGACACTCCGAATATAATAGAAGGTATTTTGGATGATTTTGTATGGGGAATTGAAAGGTTAACATGTCAGTGAAATGCACTCACCACCAACGACATCACAGGCCACTCCTTCAGACTGGCATTTGAAGACGTAGCCCACCAGGCAGTCACCTTGTGGCTCTCGGCAGATGAAGCCCAGGTGGTCCCTACTAACCACTCCTTGGGCACAGGACGACACATCGCGTAGATGGCGGTGGAGCAGCACTTGCTTGCGATCAGGGCTAATGAGACGAAGGTCAGAGCGGCCAACCTGCAACAACATAACATTTTTGTTAAAATATTTCTGGTCACCTCCAAAACATACTTTTGAAGTCTTATAATAAGTGTTTTTCTTATGGAATCAGACTATTTAATCACATTTTTTATGTTCAGTAAAAAGTAATAAAGTGCAGTAGGTACCTGGAAAAGCATGGTCCTATTCTGGTCCCCAATCAGCTGAGCGATAGGGGTCTTCAAGTTCAGGGTTCCAATGGACGCAGACCTATCCCTCGCAAACTGCTTATTCTCTGGTAGGTTTGTCTTCAACCCTTTCCTCTCCCCAATATTTTCTGCAGCTGCAAAAGAATCCCGACCTTCTGATACATTACTTCCGGAACTTGAATACGCATCTTTCAAAGGCACAGAACCAGACGACAAACTCTTCATCAAATCATTTTTGCTTTCTAACACATCTGTGTCCTCTTTAAATTCTACTTTCTTCTTTGTCTTCTCTTCTTTCGCCTTTTCTGTGTTCAACATGACACTCTTAAGCTGCTGTTCGTTCGTTCTGGCTTGTTCTAATTCAGATTGACCCAATTGTTTGAGATTACTTATCAGTTTGTCAATGTCAGGAATGGACCCAGAACCTTCAGTGTCTTCTGTCATAACCGAGGCTGTTTCAATCGATGATTCCTGATCATCTTCATTCAAAGTGTCCATGCGATTCTTTTCATCATTTTGAACCCAATTTAGTACAAGAACTTTAGGCTCCAGCGCGATAGGGAATGAATTCTTAGATAAAACCAGTTTTTGAATGCTTCCTTCCTCCGGTTTCAATGCTCTTACTGTAGACAGGTCATCGAATTCTTTTTCTATGTCCTTAGTATCATCTAGAAGGTTATTGTCGGATCCTTCTTCCAGATTTTTACTTTCTGTGTCGATGTTAGCCAAGTTATTTTCACTATCGAAGAAAACTTTGTTTGAAACTAGTGGCGTTAGAGAGGGTGATGCCAGTCCGTCTCTCACTGAAGTGTTGAAGTTCAAATGAACTTCTTCTCTTGGTTTTTTGTGATGTGACAAAGGCAGAGGAGCGAATTCAACCTTTTTGGCTGCGATTTTTCCTGGGAGACTTTCGAGGGAGCCTTGCTCACTGGAAATTGAGAGAGAATCCTGAAAACATGAAACAAAATTGGATTAAGTCAACCCTTCAATAGATTAAACGTTTCTATCCATATTTTCAATAAATCCAATAATTTGACATACAGCCTGACTGGACAGAAGACTGTTTCTCCTCATGTGTGCGGCTTTAGCCTTATCTTGCTCCAGTTGCCTGAACTTTGACAAAGCATCATCAATAAGGCTTTCAGGGACCTTCTTGTGGGAGACCTTTATCTTTCCGATATAGAGGACCTGGAATTATGATTGAAAATATTAGCAATAGCAAATTATGCTAGGTCTAAATATCACCACTTCTATTGAATCGGTCATTCATTACAGGTCAAAAAAAAGATGGACTCTAACCAAAGCAAATCCTTCATTCCATACATATAATGGCCCCCTTTACTATTTCAACTCTTGGATTGGATGCTTTAGAGCATTTCAAAGAAATAAGAAGTATTATTTTTTATGGTATTCTAAGCCATCAAAATACAGGTAAAATTAAAACAAATGTCAGATAATATTCCACTGCAAAAGGTAATTCTATGAATTATCCACTATCATAAATTTCATTATGAGGTTGAAGGATTACTTTCAATTAGCTTCTTCGGGATTACAAGAGCAGATTTAAAGCATAGTTACCTCGAAGAAGTGAGAGTTGCACGGCGAGATGTCTGCACAGAGTGAGGTTAGGTTGGCTGCGTTACTGTGGCTGCGAGCCAGGCTGGGAGCGGCAGGGGCTTCGGGGGCCGTAGGGGGTGGAGGTCTTGAAATAATAATAATTATTAAATGATAATATGAAATAGGGACTAAATAATAATGTAATATGAGCATGCAATAGAGGGAGCTGGTAACATTTACGCTGGGAAATTCAACAGACAAAAGTTTCTGAAAAATACCCGTTTTCATTATTTGTAGTCTGCAGCATGAGAACGGTTCATTTCTCTGGAATGAGCTTCCCTTTCCTTCATTTCCTCATTTAATTTAGGGCTCCACAATATATGTATTAACAAATCCCTTCCTAAAGCCCCTTTTTTAATCCCCTTCATAATGGCACCCAGCTAGAAGGAACACTTCCCTCGACCCCACTATAATGGCTCCCTGTCCTCTCGAACACCGCACCGCCCACTGTAAGACGAGAGACAGCAACCCTCAAGGGATACAAAAAGGGCGTGAATAGTAACATTCCACTTCAAGATGATGAAACATACTTGGACTAAAGGCGACAGACTGCTTCTATCACAATACTCCCCTGAAGAGTCGTGGTAAACTCAGTGGCAGACCTCGGATGTGAAAAACAAGCACCTTGTTATAAGCCCCACTATTAAATTGCCAGGGTTCTCTCGCCCTCGGAAGACGTGGACTTTATTAAACCGCACCGGTGCAGTCGCAGTCGTTGTGCGTATATGATGCATAAATGGGGCCTAAAAGATTCCGAACATTGTAAATGTGAACATATTCAAACAGCAGAACACATCGTAGAAGAATGCTCCCGTCATCAATTTCCCTATGGCACATCTGTGCTGAACTAAGTGACTCCCGATACCGTTGACTGACTGAATAACCTCAGCATCCCACAACTAGGGTTTCCTGTTCTGGGGAATTGTGCATTGAATATTTGAAGATGTCTATTTTATTATTATCTTCCGCTGATTGTTGTGTCCTACTGAATAAATGAGTGTACATGCCTTGCGAAATTCATGAAAAAAATCCATTTTGATCTGAAATCTATAATTTTTTCATTAGTACAATCTTCTAAGGGTAGGCACAGATTTTCAGCCTTTGTGGGGTTCACGCCACTGGTGTACAATATCACAGCGCATTTTTGATTTTGAACGCAGTCCTTTATATTGTAAGGAAGCTTTGTGAAACTATTAAATGGTAAACGTACCTAGTGCTGGATTCCCCATTCTTCGTCACCGACCCTTCAATAGCTGCCTGCTGCGCTCTGGCGCTCTGAAAACCCTTATTGGAACTAACTGGGGCCCTCACCCCCCTGGCGTTGACAGACCCCAGCGGGGGGGGCTGGGCCGGCAACGAGAGGCTCGAGCCAGGGGGGCCAGCCGTAGGCGGGGGGGGCCTGGATGTCTGCATGGCGGGTAGGGGGGGCACGGTTCTATTGAGGCCTTGCAAAGAGCCACTGTGGGAGAGCTCTTTCATTTGGCCGAATAGCTCGCTGACCTGGAATTAAAGATATTTATTTAGGACAAGAAAGCAGTATGTACCAAAATATTACATTTTTAAGAAGTGTTGTACGTGCATTGCTGCATACATATATTTTTTTTATATGAATTACTCACAAGAGTCCCAACTGCTCCCAACCGTCTGGAGCCGGTGAGACTATGGAATTTCCAATTGGGGAATGTTGAGGCTGAAGGTATTGGGGAGGGGAAGGAGAAGGGTAAGAGGAAGGTAGGGAATACCTGGCTATTCAGATCTGGTCACCAAACACGGCTAAAAGCCATTTCAAGCAATGTTTCAATTCTGAATGGTGGTCTTTCACCAGGGCGATACCAAGAGTATCTTCCACTCTGGAACGTGCGCAAATGTGCTATATATTATTTTTAAATGAATTAATTGTGAAACAACACAAATTAATTAAATAAAAATTACTTGTGCACGCCGGGATTTGAACCCGCGACCTTCGGATTCGTAGTCGAGAGCCTTACCCCTCGACCATGGAGGCCGTTATTTGATCATGTAAAATAATAGTATTTACTTAAATGGTATTGTGTTATGTTTGATTTGGTGTTATTAAGTTCTGGAAAAATCGTGTACCTTTTGTTTTGATCCAGACCGAAACTTTTTATTTCATTTTATGTGTTGGTGCATTATCTGCGGGTTCTATCAATGGGGTGGGTGGTTATAAAGATTAATGGTCCCAACAAAAGAATAAGACAAATAAATCCTGATAAATTTATCAAAATATATTGTTGTTTTACAATATATAATAAATAGATTAATATATTTTTTTCATAAAATATTTGGATAAATCCTTCTTTATTTTTTGGGCAACGGACAATTTTTAAAACTTCTATGGAGTGTACACTCTACACCCCTGATAGATTGGTAGTTGAAGAGTTTCACGCGTTAGAGTATGTATGAATATGAAGAGTGTGTGTCAAGACAGAGTTGTGTAGCACTATATCCTCTTTGCCTACCCCTACGGCTAAGTGGCGTGGTGGTTAGTTTTTTATTCTCCAAACAATTCTTTTATAACCCAAAAAATTATTTTAACAAGATCAGGAAAAACTTCACCCCATGAACCCGGACACCCCTGCTAAGTCACCAAACGTAGCGAACCAATTGGGGTAACCTATGGCAGAGGTGTTGGTTATTCAAAGAATGGTTCCCGGGATGGTGGTACCAATACCAGCCTACCGATTGAAAATACCACAGTATCTTATGGACAAAAAATAATTAAATAAAGTGGATGCCTGCATAGATAAGTATGGCATGCTGAACCACGAAATTAGAATTATTCGGCTGGAAAAACATTTTTTTACAGATCCGGTTTATGTTATTTCTAATCTACCTGTTGTAAATTTGAAAAGAGCGACAACACGCGTGTTAAATAACATGATACAAAAAAAGTTAGTAATGTTTATTGTTATTTTTCAATGTGTTCAGTGTTCTCTTTATTTAAAGTTTGAATCTTTTGTTTATAACGACGTCAAAAACCGTGGTGAGTTTTTTTATGATTCATCTTTTCTTCAAATTATTTTTATGTCACGACCACATGATCGCCCAACCTCCCAACTCCGAACGTTTGGGCGATCGTGCAGAGGGTTGTTAGTGCGCGTTGGGCCAACGTTGGCTATTCGGCAAGTTAGCCCGGGATCGCTCCGGTGGCGACTAGTTGGCGAACTCGTATGAATCAGCCTCCACACATTAGCGGTTCAGTATGAGTTCGGCAGGCGATCCCGACGGACGTGCTGCGTGAAGAATAAAACATGAATGAACTATGTTGATATTGACGAAAAAATACTTAAATATGCAACTAACCCCCAAATAAATGCCCAAATATACACATATACACATGTTTTTTATGAAAAATCACCTCAATTGCAAAAATCATGTAATCCGATGTATAATCGGGGCTAGTTGTTATATTTTTTTGTGCTGCAATCTGACTCAGGCTGTGCGTAAAAATTAAATATTATTTCATAGATAAATATTAATTATCTTCAGTATTACGAGTACCTGATGAGAAATGAATTGTGTCAATAATATTATTATAAATGTCGATAGATTTTTTATGAATATCGATAGATCGATAGATTTTAGGTAAAATGGCATCACTGGTTTGGAGTTCGTAGTTGGAACGTTGGCCGATCGTGTAGTTGCCCGATTTAAGTCACTATACGATCGGCCAACGTCCCAACTCCGAACCGAGTTCGGGTTGGGACGTTGGATAATTGTGTGGTCGTAGCATAAAGCAAAAAGTAGTACTGTCCCAATACTTAAACGTTGAAAATAGAAACAGGGGAGATGGCCATGAACCGTTGTTAGTACATACGAAACCACGAGCACAACGCAAGTTTGTTTCTACATACACACCAAACGCATAACAACTTTCATTGCATAGCCCCCTTTAATAGGCCGTGCAGTTTGGTCGTACTTCGACAACAGTCGACAAGCTTCCATATATCTTCCTGTATTCTGCATTCCAGGGGCCTGATTCCGGTTATTTTTAAGGATAAGACATTGTTCTTATCCTTAGACTTGAAGACTTTTTGCTTAACTGCGATTCCGGCTCTCTCGGATGACAGCTGTCATTCAGCGATCGATATATTTTTTTTAATATTGATATTTGGTGTTGACAAATGAAAACTATGGTGTTGACAAATGAAAAACTCAATATCATCGTAAATATTTACTTTAAACATTATTAGTGAGTCATTTGTCGCATAATAATGATATTAAATGAACGAATAAACGAAATTGCGATGTTTGTTAAGTACCTATGCCAAAGCCCCAAAATGTGATTTAAATCTAAAAATTATAATAATACACGTGTAAAGTAAGTAATAATAAACTACACGGGTTATGTGTGATGCACCTATATATTACAGTATTAATGTTCTAGAGTCCTATGTTAAGGAGGGGGGGAGGGACGTCGGAGAGTTATTATTTATTAATTCAAAATAATGATAGTAGTATTACACAATACGATAAACATAATGTTTTTAAATAGAAAAATATTTGTTAAATGTTTTATAAATTTACATAGGCTTAGCAATTATCAAAATCTAATCAGAAATATTACTTTTTTCTGACCGTTCCATTGTATGTTTTACAAAATATTTAAAATACGAATATGATTTTTAAAGTGGAGAAAAGTATGTTTAATAATTTTTCGTTGCGTTTTTTTGGAATTTGGAAGTATAGAGTTTGGAATTCAATCCGTACGACGATGAACATACTGTGTCCTTTTTACGTGTGTTCAAAACTGTTCTGTTTTATCAGCGCGGGGATGTGGAATGTCAAAAATGCAGCAAAAACTAGCGGTTTTAATCTCCTAGTTTTTAATAATACTGTGATAATTACCAAAAACTCATTTTTAAATGTATTGTCAACGTAATACGCGCTCGCAGATGTCGCTAATTTCAATATTTTATACAAAAAAAAAACACTTTTAGCACATAATGCTTTTATAATTTTAAATGGATTGTTTATTGGCGGGTATAAATATGGAATATGAAATGAAATAAATTGTTACTCTAGATTTAAAGCTGAAAACATTCAAGAAACTTAAAAAAATACGATATATTATTGTAAAACTAACATGTACAGTATTTTTACAAGTTTCTTGGAGGACTTGAGTTATAAACTTACAATTACATACACCTGATAATATGTTTGGCGGTCCGTCCTCTCTTCCTACCCCTGCGGGGAAACGGCGTGATGGTTAGTTAGTTAGTTCTGTTGAGGTGATTTTCCCATGAAAACGGCGCTATGGAAGTAATCCAATTATTATTATTATTATTATAATACGGGACATCATAATTTTATACCAAAAACGTCAAGATTGAACAATGAAATAAGTAAATATCACAACATTGACATTTACTTAAATTCCATAAATGCATTTAAAACCTCAATTTTTTTATGTCTTCATAAATAAAATTAAAATACAAAAAGTAAAATCTTTGAACCTTTTTTATGACATTATTTTGCCCTTTTTCAACATTTTTAATATCCTCGTTTGTTTGGCCTTGAACGCCGAAACAGCTGTCACAATATTTACAAAAACTAAAAATACTTGCAGAACTTAATAATAACATTATTAAATTTGAATTACATTAAATTAAAAAAACAATAATAATTAAACGGAGTTCTACGAATTAAACACAAAAACAATTAATAATTTGTTTTTATTTAATGTCGTTTTTGCGATCTTTTAGGTGTGAGATTGAAAGTCCGAGGTTCAAATCATATCTGTGACGTTATCCCGTTGATGTATGGTATTTACTGTTAAAATAATAATTTACCGGCATATTTTATATTTATGAGCGCATACGAGTATTACAACTTTTTATTGTATCTCCAGAAAGACCGCCTATGTTTGCCCTTCACGACATGGCGTGTGTCTATAAAAATAGGTATACATGTATATTTATGATTTAAAAAATCACAGTATTTATTTGGTTTAATAATATGTCGTTTTAAGAGGCGTGCTGTCATGTTCATGATTGTGTCATGCTCGGGGATTTCAAACCCGGAGCTGTTTCGGAAGATCCGGATTTTCAAATTATTCTTCTTTCTCTTTCTCAAATAGAATATTTTTTCTAGCTAAATAATAAGCACGCTTCTTTGTACTAAATCTGGTATCTGTGCATGATGTGAACATTTGGTTATTGTGCAGTGGCGTGCAGTTCAAAGAAGCTGAAAATGTGTACCGAACATAAGACAAATTAACCATAAGAAATTATATCAAAAAATTAAAAAGCGACAATTCTAACTTGTAAGCTCATTTATTCAGTTGGCCATAGCAATCAACGGAAAATGATAATTAAATATTCAGTCATTTGCACTGCTTTGATAATACCTTCGAAAGGCGAAACAGCTATCACGCGTAACGATAATTACCTGGCAGAACTTATTTTATAAATAAACCAATTTATAAATTGAATAATAACAGTAATTATGAAAGCTTTTAAAACTTTTAATAAAAATGGAGTTCTGCAAATTAAACTTGAACACAATAAATAAAAAAGCCTTATTTAAGTTTATAATCTACAGGATTATTCAAAATGGTGGCCTCAATTAGTCAATTTATTAAATTTTCTGAATTGAACGGTTATATATTAATGATCTACATAGTAATTGAAAGAGGAGGTCCGAAAGTTTCGCAATAGTTTCCGCTCACAGTTGCGCAAAAAATTGCTAGAGTGATCGCGCCGCCAAACAGCCATTTCGCGTCAGTTGTGAGTAAAATAGCTACTATGCGGTACAAGGTTTTCTGTGTTCGCGAGTTATGTAAAACTGAGTAGGCAACTGTAGTGCAGCGTACCTTTCGTCTCCATTTTAACATTGAACCTCCAACTAGAAAGAGCATTTGTCGTTGGCATCATCAATTTGAGCAAACTGGATGTTGTACAGGAAAAATCCCGGGCCGACCGTGTATCAGAGGAGAACGTGCAAAATTAAGTCCATAATTTTGAATAAACCTGAATATTTTTGTTTTCACTGTACTCATACTGTTTTTACATCTTTTCTGATTTGAAACCCGATTCTGTAATTTTATTGCTTGTGTAAAGCCCTCTGGGCGTAAATCAATACATAAATATGCATAAGACGACATTGTTTCCTAGTTCCTTTATAAGGTCGCATACTAAGTTCGATAAAACTATAGTCACAATGACTATTGCCATATTGGTAAAGGGTATGATTCCGAATCTGTGGGCCGCTGGCCATTTTTTTATAGGATGGGCCATGAAGTTTTAACCAGCTAACTAACCATCACGCCGTTTCCCCGCTGGCATACACTTCTTTCTTCATTCACGTTCATACATCGTCTCATACATTCTCTTCTGTTATTCCGATTTCTGACATGGCCCGACTCAAGTATTTGATTCACTTGTTCGTGCCAAGCCTTCCTCGGGCGTCCCGGCTTCTTCTTCCATTCACATTCGCGTCATATATTCTACTTACACTCGTTTCTTCGTTCATTCGCTCTAAATGCCAAAACCATCTAAACGTCCCTTTCTCAATCTTACTCATTATATCAGCATTGTATTTTTTACGAATCTCAACATCATACATCATACATGGTTTTTCACACAATCATACAGAAATACACGACACGCTGATGTGCTCTTTCCAGATCCTGAAGCCGACCGACAAGCGCCACCTGGCGTACGGGCAGACCAATACCAAGAGTCCCGTCACGCCGCCCAGGGGCGTCACCAACAAAGACAAAGAAGATTGGAAGAAAGGATCAGTACCCCCGGCCCCCGTCCTCACCCGCCGCCCAACTTCACATAACTCCTATCATTTGTATTAGCGTCTTGCAATACATCGTAAGGAATAAATACAGTTAGCTTCTTTTTTTTTTCAATTTAACATGTATGAAAACTTAGACCAAGCCGTATTTAGTTTTGATAATTTAACTACATCTCTTTATATGGTCTATAAATAATGTGTAATGATAGCCTTCCAAAAAAAAAATTAGATGTAATATAGGAATAATGTAAGAATAGGAAGTAAGATTTGTACAGCGCCCTTGAGGTGATTTTTCACAAAAACGGCGCTATAAAAATCATCCGATTATTATTATTATTATTATGGTTTTACTACACATTCTACATTTCTACAGCATTCAGTCTACTTTCATCCTTCCTCTGTAAGTTCATGCCTCACTGCCATACATCAGCGTTGGTATCAGCACTCCATTGTGGACTGCTAGCTTTGCTTCTGAAGTCGCTTTTTAACTGCTGTAAATTTGTATAGCTTGACATTTATTTGCAGATATTTATTATTTTGGAACTACAAAATGTCATTACTATGGCAACACAAGCTACTGACTTTTTCTTTAAAATGTGTTCTTCACATTCAAATGTTTTCATATATTCGCGTTTAACAGTTCTTTTTAAAGAAACAAGGCAAATCGTCATAATTAATTTAAAAAATATATATATATTATTTATAATTTTTCTTTGTGAACGGGATTTTTTAAAATTTATCTAACATCTGATACATGGTTGTTTTGATAGATAAAATATCAGAAATAAATAATCATTTTGCAAAGCATCAAATAATACAAAATTAAACATAAAATTATCTTAGAATATGATGTAGAATCGTCTCATTTCTGTAAGTACCACTAATTTCTTTAAAAACTTAATTTCATTGTCCTATGGGCCATCTTTGTGTTGCCATTTAAAACCTTTTAAACGATGCTAGCGCCCTCAATTTGTGTTTACTTTTAAATGTCAGACTGTATGTAGTCGATAAAGTGTGTACGTCTCAAAAGTGGGTCGCGGTTCCACACACTTTGAGAGGCACCGCTCTAAGTGACTGCATTCTGCACTGACTGCACGTTGAATATGTTAGCAGAATAAAATATGAGTCAAGGTCACCAGTTTTTCATGAGATAAACGGATAATAATAATTGATACAATGATTACTTCCTATATCTGAACCAGATGTGGCCATTTGCGAGGCTATATAATATGGCCATTCTATGGCGTGCATCCACATCATTTGTACACACTGAACAGATAATCCTTAGAAGTGTGAATTTACACGATGTAAAAGAAAACTGATGTCACCGGTTACATGAAACCTTTCGACTCCTAGCAGTGGCGGTTTTCTCTAGCGCACGTTAGTGCAGTGAATTCCCATAAAAAGATAAGAAAATTCATGTGTTTTTGGTTTGAAAATTGGATGGCCTATAAAAACCATAGATGCTTTAATTAAATTCTGAAAGTAGAACGCACCTTGGCCTTTCGTTTAACCGGGCATTTTGTTGGTCTTTGGTGGTTTAAATCTTTTTATAAACCTAGAAAAAAATAAAGTATCGTACCAAAAAAAAAAAGTTTAATATGCCAAATCTCCTACTTACGAACCCTTTTTCCGATATTGTCGCATTGTTCACTGTGGCAAATTAAGTTTTTTTAAATATTACCGTAATTTTAAAAATATAAATTTATACCTGAGCTTTACAAAATAAAATAAAACACCCGTTTTGGCAATGTTTTTTTGCGTAAATCAAAACATGCGGTCGGTGTTAAGCGGGAATTTCAATCTTTTCACCAGCTACGTGCTGATTTGTTATGGCGTGAGTGATTTCGTTCGAATTTTAAGAAGTGGATCGCCTTAAACAGCGTGCCATTCAAATTCGGTGCTAAAAATTCTGCCAGTCCGTTTAGGTAATACTACTGCCCGAGAGCGAGTCCAAAATGAATTCCATATGTGCGTTATGAATTCAGCTTCTATGGGGGCTTTCTGTCCTAATAAATAGTTAATACGTTGTCATTTTCGTAGCGCTTAGGGGGAAACCGTGTCGAGCATGCAATCCTTCGGTACCTACAAGGCGACCGTGTGCACCGCAATATAATTTTATAAATTTTCAAGAATCGACAGATTTTATTCTGTGATTATCGTGTATTAAGTCGTTATTAAAATAAGTTAATTACTGAAAATATTACTTTATTGTATAAAAAAAATTAACAGCAAAGTTTATTTTACGTGATTTGTGATTTTCGTATTTAAAACTATTTTTGTAACCTATGACATATTATTCATTAGCTACGGACGTTTTAATGAATCGTCGAATTGTTTCTTGTTGCTAGGTCGGTGATATCTAGTGCAGCGATATGATGAAATTCCCTTAGATCTAGGGGAACAAAATATATAATATGGATAACAGACACAGTAATAATCTCCCAATAAAATAAGCCACAACCACGGTCTCCTAGTAACCAGACAGGCCAATTAAATTGATTATCTGTTCAAGACAGGATTTCGACATTTGAAATTTTTTTTATTATATTTCACTTGAAATAAGGTTAAATAAGGTAATTTATGGCACACGGACACGCCCGCAACACACTACTATCAGTTTATCACATTCAGTGTGTTTACACATTGCATGCCATCTACCGGGATATTTAATTATCATCAATAAATTAAATAATAATGGTAAATAAATGTATGAATGCGGTAGACTTCATGCAATAGAACCGGCATTCTTGAGTGGCTAACCTTAATGACAAGAAAGTCAAGAACTACACTTTCCATGGGGTATTCAAGGGTTTCAGGAAACACTTAATTGCATGTTGCAGGCTGAACGAAATTCATCAACTATCAAATTGGCTTCATTTTTTTTCGTCCCTAGGTGGTGGTAACAGTGCGTTCCTTTAACTGACGAAAGTATAACATAAAACTTGCGTTAGTATCGCGATAAATGTAAACAATCGAAAATCGAAGATATTAAGTAAAACAAACAACTAGTAAAAATGTGTGTCTTGTTTACATAGCCTTCTATATTGGAAAAGTATTTAGTATGATCCTTTTTAAAAATGTTTCGTCATTATTTTAATTAGCTGTTAGTTTTGAAAGAAGTTATGTGAATACCGCACAAGAGTCCCAACTGCTCCCTACTGTCCGGAGCCAGTGGGGCTATAGCGTCCTCGTTGGGTTGTCTTCTAATTTTTGATGAAAATACATTAATTTAGTTTATCGACATCTTCAAAAATTTATTTATTTAATTATTCACGCCTAGAAGGCTTTTACATGTTGATACATTTATCAGATAGTTATATAAAGGAGTATAATAATATAGTATATATAATAATAATTAGAGTGTAAAAGGATATAAGTATGTACAATATAAGTATGTAGTTGCAGCGTAATGAATAACAGTTTTACCTGTGGTTACATTATAACTGCAGGTTGTACAAAAGAATATAGCAAGTGGCTTAGTACATACTATAATAACATAAGTATAAAAGAAGTAAGAAGGTAGAGACTATGTAAGTAGCTAGTTACAGCGCAATGGGTGGGTAATCCGTTTATAATTATTACGATGTTGTAAAACATGAACAGTAGTAAAGCGTGTATACAATACAGCAAACCTTTATTACGCCCGATTGGGTGTTTTACAGAAAATTACGAAGTTATGAGCTTCCAAAGTGAACTTGTATACCCATGACATCTCGAAACACAATTCAGTATAATTCACAATTCGAATGGCAGTAACGGATACTGCCGCGCTTATGATACTTATGGCCGCGCCAGTTTATGAACCGTGACGTCACACGCTTATCGGCCGGCGAGATTATAAACATTTTGACGGCTTATATCGTCGGTACTATTCGGGTTTTTTCAAAAAATTTAAAAAGTTCTGTACTCAACATGCTCTAATTAATATGATTCATTTGTAAATAATAATTTTAATATATTTTTTTAATAAATAACAGATTAAGAAAGGGACGCTTAGATGGTTTGGAATGTAGAGCGAATGATCGAAGAATGAAGCGCAAGAAGAATATATGACGCGAATGTGAATGGAAGAAGAATTTGGGGACACTTGAGGAAGATATGTCACGATCAAGTGAATCAAATATTTAAGTCGGGCCATGTCAGAAGTCAGAATAACAGAAGAGAATGTATGAATGTGAATGAACCAAGAAGTGTATGCCAAGATCGAGTTGTTTGGCGGCCCATCCTATCTGCCTACCCCTGTGGAGAAACGACGTGATGGTTAGTTAGTTACTTAGGAAACACCAGTGGAAAGCAGAGTATATTGCGTCATTTAAGTCATTTGGGATTAGAAACACATAAATTTAAGCCGTAACTTATTTGCTTCAATTTTATTTGCCCAAATATTATATTCTGTTCAAAGATAAGTAACCTTAAGAACAATCTGTACTAATAAAATCTGATTAAACCTGATCAAGATTGCCCTTAATGAGTAAAATAATGTAATTAATGGTAATTATGAATATTGCAATGATAATTAAAATATAAATTGAACAAATTGGAAAATATATGTTATTAATGTTAATATGCGTAGTGAGAAAGATTAAGAAAGGGACGCTTAGATGGTTTGGGCATGTAGAGCGAATGAACGAAGAGAGGAGTGTAAGGAGAATATATGACGCGAATGTGAATGGAAGAAGAAGCCAGGGACGCCCGAGGAAGACATGGCACGATCAAGTGAATCAAATACTCGAGTCGGACCATGTCAGAAGTCGGAATAACAGAAGAGAATGTATGAGGCGTTGTATGAATGTGAATGAAGCAAGAAGTGTATGCCAAGATCGAGTTGTTTGGCGGTCCATCCTCTCTGCCTACCCCTGCGGGGAAACGGCGTGATGGTTAGTTAGTTAGTTAGTTAGTTAATGTTAATATTGATAATAATAACGAGCCGTAAAAAATACCCATTCTCTTGCGATAAATGTTAATCGCGTAACGTGTAAGAAAGCTGGGCACGCATTTCGCGTATCTCCTGACAATGCAGGCTCCGGTGCCAAAGGGATCAATGACATTAATTATGGATTTGGAGCACATTCCATTGAAATACTAGCAGAACAAACACAGCACGCTGAGATAAGGAGATGTTCTTTTATCTAGTGGTATTAAACCAGAGGTGGTTAGAAATATCAACAGCACTTGCGATTTGTACTTACAAAGTTAATAATAATTGTGTAGTGGATACTATCTATCGATCTTGAGGTGATTTTTCACAAAAACGTAGCTTTACAAATTACTCTATTATTTTTATTAATTTTATTGGTAACCGGACAATTCGGCACAGAAGATATTAACACACTTTTAGAATTATTTTTTTTATTAAAATCAAGCGAAATCATCCCCCTAGCGAAACATGTAATAACGTCTATAAGAATTCTGCAACAACAAAAAAAACAGTTTTGGCTCTCCTGAAAATTGACTAAATAAGAGTTATTGCGGTTTTCTCCTCCTTGTTATTCAATGCCCTTAGTATCCAGTGAAAAACCGTGTACATAATGTCATACTATATTCTCTGCTACTCGTGAATATTTTAAATTGTGGTTTTAATTCGCATGCATGTAATATATATATACGTTATTTTCTAATTATATTAGGTTAAGTTATTTTATGTAGATTTTCTTGCTCTTTTTATATTTGTACTTCACATTTGATTATTTATACCCCTGGTTTATTCTAAATTGTGCATGTAAGTTAGTGAGTCTGCTGCTCATGAATATTTTATATCATAGTTTTAATTTACATACATTTATAGTATATCTGTTATTTTACAATAATATTATGTTGGGTTAGTTAGTGTAAAGCGCACTTGAGGTGACTTTTATTTAATGAATTTGTGCTGTTTCACAATGAATACATTTAAAAATATTATATAGTATATTTGCGCACGTTCCAGAGTGGAAGATACTCTCGGTATCGCCCTGGTGAAAGACCACCATTCAGAATTGAAACGTTGTTTGTAATGGCTTTTAGCCGTGTTTGGTGACCAGATCTGAATAGTCAGGTATTTCCCCACCTTTCTATTCCCTTTCTCCTTCCCCTCCCCAATATCTTCAGCCTCACAACATTCCCCAATTAGGGATGCCACGGTCTCACTGGCTCCAGACGGTTGGGACTCTTGTGCCGTATTCATATAAAAAAATAAGAAAA
>JAHDVE020004920.1:0-20363 GCA_022606495.2 Halesus radiatus
CTTGACAGATGTTATGTCCATATTTAATGATTCTATCTGAGATAATGACGTACTCTCTGGAACGTTATGAATAATAACATTTTTGTCTCTGTAAATTTGTTCCTTCATTTCAGCAAGGATTTAGCAGACGGTTTGGGTTTGTGAAACTGCAGGGATGCGCACATTCGGGGCTATGTTTTTATGAGCTACTAATTCTCCCTCGATAGTTGCCATTTTGACTGCCATTTGGGCGATTGTTCCTAATATATCATTGGTTTTAGGAATTATTTTGGCGATATGTTCTTTAGTAATTTTGTCATTGGGATCCATGATCATATGGGTCAACAGATTAACTGCGTCCTTCGCCAGAGATATATATGCCTGAGCATCCATTTTGGGGGTAGTTATTTGAAAGGAATCAAGAAAAAAAAAGTTGGAAAAGTGGCCGCTGGAACCGCCCTGATTACTCAGTGCTAGTAATAATCACTGGACACTACGCTACGATACGGCGGAGAGGTCAGGTACCTACACCGTTGACGAACAATAATGTCACTAAGTTCACTTATTAACAACTAAAGTTTTCAATAAAATTGTTTTAAGTTAATAAGCGATGATTGTCGTTAACTATAATTAAAAACTAATAGACTTAAAAACTTCGAGGAAAAAAATTAGGCTATAACTTTTAGTAAAACACGATGAAATGTGTATTCTTTTGAAGACAAAATAATGCACGTCTGAACAGTACTCCACTCAATATTATCGTTTTTAAGGGTAGGGGTAAAGGGAATATATCACAACCTCAAAACTTTATTCCAAACCATTCATAGTTCCGAGCAACGCCGGGTACTTCAGTTAGTATGATAAATATCCAAGTCTAAAAAAACATTTTGTTTGAAACCAACTAATTCTCATAAAACCAATTTTTTTGGAGCGATTATACAAAAAAAAACGGGTCCGCAGTTCCATGCCCGTGCAACTATATTCTACATGGGGCGCGTTTGTTCACCAAACGTCAATCCTGACGGAATAAGTAAGTACTGATGGAAGTTTATGGATTTTCCACTAGTCATTTGTCTATGGTCAAAATGGCGTCACTTTGCGTCATCAAAGGCTGAATGGGGTTTCACCTTACTATTATGTTAAATACATTATAATGAGTCGATTTAATGTTATAAAACTCGTTTTGGGCCAAATGCAGTATCCATTATTTGACGAATTGTTCGATTAACACCAATCTTGGACGTGCGTTTTATGTTTTCTACCTTTGGAACGATTGCCGCCCCCTCCATTACTTTTTTCTAGTACTATTAACGGCCGTTGTTTCCAAATTTTCGATTGATCAACTGAAGGGCATATCAGTCAATTGGTTCGTTAAGCAATGTTCTGTTCGCCCGTTTCGAACCAGTTAGTTTAGTGTGCCCGCCTACTTTCGTGGATAACTCAATGACGTTATAGTATAATTTTTCATTATTAAATTAACATAGCCCAGGTAATATGCTATCTATTATTAAAATTCATCATTTGTTTTGATTACTGTAATAAATAGAATAACATTTTATATTTTACCAAGCTATGTGTTAAAAGTAAATTGAAAAATAAAGATTTAATTTGACTTTTACTATTGCTGCAAAGCACATTCATGTTGTATATTAATTTTGACGTTTCTCCTGCGTGGGTTCATACGAAATCAACATGTACAACAGAAACAAGCCAAAACGTAGCTTATAAAAAGTTGAATAAGTTAGGTGGTCTTCCATTTTTTCTGTTTTTGATATTCGAAAACGGTTTATATTTACATCCTGTCACCGCCTGTGTACCCCGATATTATCGTCCATTCAGTCCGTTATATTTTCATCTTTGCTCTCCATATTAATTTAATACTAAAAACAGTTGCTCGGTCGATTTGGGAACAACGACCGTAAGCATTCATCGCATATTGCTAAATGCTTTGCCTTAAAAGTTTTGTTCTGGTTTTGGTTTATTTTTAGGTGAAATCAGTAAATAAGCATTACTTGCACTCTCATAGCACTGCCATGGACCTGCCTAACCCAGCTAGTGGCTCCGTAAAGATGGAGCCAGGGACTGGAGGAGCAGGCTGTGGTGAAATACCGCATACAGATATACACCCCCAGGATGTAAAGGAGTGTTTGGAATATTCTATGGGATTTGAACAGACAAATGGTGAGAAAAATTGAAATTATTTTTAAGTCCCAGAATCTTTAAGAATTTTTCATTGATTCGAAGAGACTCCCTTTTCTCGTTTTAACTTAAAAGTTTATCAAAGAAAGACACACATTCCTGGGTTATGAATGTCTTGGTGATATTTGAAAAACTCCTACTACCATAATTAAAAGTGGAAGATGTTGCTTGTGCAATGGTGGAGGACCTACAGCTAACAGAAGAACTGAAAGCCTGATGCCTGGGTGAGATCCAGACGCAATTGTCAACTGAGCCACTAACCGATCATGAAAAATTAATTTTTCTATTCAACGGCAATCGGTTTGGAGGTATAGTCTTTTCCTTCTTCTACTTCCCTCTCTTAACGTATATTGGCTCTAATAAAGTTACTCAGCCTGATAGATACTCTCAGTATTACCCACAACCATTCAGAATCGAAACTTTACTTGAAGTGGCTTTAGTCACGATTCGTCAGTCATGGATCACTCCCTTCAGCCCGATATTCGCCTCAACGTTCGTCGCCTTTTCACTTATGGGCCGCGTGGATTAATCCGCGATGGCGTCCTCTAGGCCGTGACCTTTTTGCGTAGCAATGACTATTTTCATTTGTTTTTTTTTTTATTTTTATTTCCATTCGCAGTTGTTTTCAATACTTCGTTCGAAACCGAACAAGTTTGTAATTGACGAAGGCTTGAAGTCTCCGATTTTAATATTTTTCTTGAGTCGCATCCTCATCCCTTTATGTACAAGGCTCTTCCTTTGTAATATTACCATTTTTGTACCGGTCGCGATGTTGCGAATGGTCGTTGTTATGTATTTTTACTATACTTTAAATTTGAATTCAAGCTGGAATTCTTTATTCAACCAGTGCTCAAGAATTAAAAACCCGCCAGGAAAATCGCACCCAAATGTTGACTTCTCAATCCTTTTTAATTAATAAAATGTTAATTTGAAGTTTCAGTATATAAATTTCAAAAAATAGCGTTTATGAACTTGTATCCTTCTAGTACGTTCTGGGAAAGGGCTGACATTTTTCAGTATTCCCTATCCCTTGCTTTTGGAATTTTGTATCAAAAACGAAAATATATTTAATAAATTGTAAAAACGACGAAAAATATTGAGAAATTTTTGAGGAACAGAGCCCCGACTGGGGGGACTGGTTTCAAAAGTCACTGGATATAGAACCGATAACTAGAACCTCTGTGACAACCCATCTTAGGTCTGAACCATCTCTACTACTCGGTATGTCTTGGTATATGTGTTTTCTTGTATTCCAGTCAGCATTAAAATGGAAAATGTTTCCATCAAGACAGAACCAGGACCCCGTGAAGAAGATAGGGGGGGAATTCCGTTTACGGAAATTGACATAGACCTCCAAGACGTTAAACAAGAATCCTTAAAACACTCTGAAAGAATTACTCAGACAGCAGGTAAAACCATTTTTTTTGTAAATTTTCCTGTTCTCCGGTTTATTCCGTTTCTGTAAAATTAACAGTAATTATTCTTATTAAGCTTTATCTTTAATTATTGGCAGATCTGAATATGCATCCCGGAGAAAAAACGATTCTCTTTATCCCACTGTAAAGACTCCTGCTTTCATAAGTCAACATTACAACGACATTTGCACAACCGTTCTGCAGAAAAACCTTATTCATGTTCCGACTGCACCTCTCCTAACTTACGAAAGAAACATTTGACGAGTCACATGTTGACTCGTCCACAGTACACCTTTGATTAGACAGATTAGTAGAGAAAAACCTATTTAATAATAATTCATTTATCAGCGGTTTGGGACAGCTTTATTGTGATTCGCTTCCTCCATTTATTTGACTAATTTCCTCATTTTTCTTAAGGGGATCCACTTCTTAAAATTCAAACGAAATAACGCACTTCCTTTCCAGGTGGCCAAAGGGTTGAAACCGGCCGCATGTTTCGATGTACGCAAAAAAACATCTACAAAATTCTTGTGTTATTTTATTTTGTAGATCTCAGGGATAAATATCAAATTGTTTTACGGTTTTCTTGTAAAAAACTTAATTTTCCACGGTGAACAATATGACAATATCCGAAAATGGGTTCGTATAAAGGAGATATTGCACTTTGCACATTTTTTAGGACTTTTTTTTTGTAGGCCTTTAAAGAGACTGTGCTGAAAAATTGCCCGGTTAAACTCAAGGCCAAGGTGTGTTCTACTTACAGTACTTAATTATATAATCTATGATATTTCTAGGCTATCAAATCTTCACACCAAAACACGTGATTTTAAATAACTCCGCGTTGCACCCCCTTAAAGCAGGTATGAGCAACCTTTTCTCGTCTGGGTCCGGATTACACTTCTTCCTCCTAGTCGCGGTCCTACACATTGAAATACCTATCCACACATACATTCCATCACCGCAGTTACCACTGCCCACCGTGTAATGCTCAGCGAACACCGAATAAAAAAATAAAAACTGTTCATCAACTTTAAGGTATATTCTTACCCACTCTATATTTAAAATTATTTTAACGTTCCGATTGCAATTGTATTCTCAAAGGGTGGATTAATGTAGTAATCCAAGTAGTAATGAGGTACTTGACTGAGTTTGTGGCGCGACGTGAATTCAAATCCTCTGCCTTAAGTCCTCCATCACGACGCAAGCAACATTTTCGGCTTAATCTGATGGTAGTTGGAGAATTTAAAATAGTATCAGGTTATTCGTATCCCGGGAATGTTGGTATTTTAAAATAAATAATTAATCATAACTAATGATTGATAAGGTTCTGGTTAGTGCTGAGGAAAAAAATGGGTTTAATATTGAGTAATTTTCAAAAATCAAAACATTCTTGTACGATTTCCTAAGTAAGATTGAGTTACGTATCACTCAGCTTTAGGAGTCGACGATGAAACTCAAAAGGATACAGCAAATATTTAAAACAAACGCATTAAATATATTTTTCAATAACGAATAAATCAATCGAACTAATCAAGTCGCTTTGTGGCTTGAATTTGTATTTAATTTTTTTTTTTAAATATGTCGTGTTCGTAAAAAGCATTTACTTTTTGGTTTGCCATAGTTATAACATAAACATGCAAATTTGAGTAACTGGATAAAGAACCTGGTCCTTATAGGTCTGCTGTAACTGGACTCGCAGTGACAACCCATTTCAGGTCTCAACCATCTGTACTACTCGGTAGTTCTTGGTATAGGTGTTTTCTTATTTTACAGATAGCATTACAATGGAGACTGTTGCCATCAAGGCAGAACCAGGGACCCGAGAAGAAGATAGATGGGGAATTCCTTATACGGAAATTGACATAGACCTCCCGGATGTTACAAAAGAATTCTTAGAGCACTCTGATAAAATTACCCAGACAGCAGGTAAAACCGTTTTTTTTTTTATATATTTACAAGTCCTGCTCTCCTGATTGTAACATTTTTATTAATTAACTAATAATAATAATATTCGGATGATTTTTATAGCGCCGTTTTTGTGAAAAATCACCTCAAGGGCGCTTAAACTGTATTCGTATTAACTTTCATCCGTACTTATTGACAGATCTGAAGACACAACCCCGATTATCTTTTTCTCATTGTGAAGCCTCCCGCTCTCCTAAGACAACATTACAACGAGGCTTGCGCAAACATAACGAGGCTTGTCCAGAACCTTTATCATGTTCCGACTGCAATTATTCAACTTTTCGAAAGCAATATTTGACCAATCATATGTTGATTCACAGTGGAGAAAAACCTTTTTCATGTTCTGACTGCAGTTGCTTGTATTCCCGAAAGGGAAGTTTGACTAAACACATGCTTACTCACAGTGGAGAAAAACTCTTTTCATGTTCCGTCTGCAATTATTCATGTTATCAAAAGAATTATTTAAAGACACATATGCTGACTCACACTGGTAAAAAACCTTTTTCGTGTTCCTACTGTAACTATAGATGTTCTCGAAAGGAACCCCTGACGAGGCACATGCTTATACACAGAGGAGAAAAACCTTTTTCATGTATCGACTGTAGTTATACGTGTTATCAAAAGGGTACTTTGAAAAGACACATGCTGACTCACAGTGGAGAAAAATGTTTTTCATGTTCTGACTGCAGCTATAAGTTTTCTCGAAAGGAAGGTTTGACAAGACACATGTTTACTCACAGTGGAGAAAAACCTTTTTCATGTTCTGACTGCAGTTATACCTGTTGTCAAATGGGAACTTTGAAGTCACACATGCTGACTCACAGTCGAGATAAACCTTTTTCATGTGCTGACTGTAGCTATACATGTTCTCGAAAGGGACAGTTGTCGAAACACATGGTGACTCACAGTGGGGAAAAACCTTTTTCATGTATTGACTGCAGTTATGCATGTTCTCGGAAGGATAATTTGACAAGACACATGCTGGCTCATAGTTGAGAAAAAACTTTTTCGTGTTTCGGATGGAAGATTTATTTTCATAGAATAGACGTCTAAAAAGCCAAAAGGTCTTAAGGGAATAGCTGGAACAATAGCAATAGTATAAACAAGATTTTGCAAAGGTTAGACAATAACCTCCTTACTCTCAATACGGATAAAACCAAATGCATACGTTTCAGCGCAACGCAAGCGGGACAACCCAAAGAAATGCTAAACATTACTGCTCACCTTTGAAATGAAATAAATACTTGTACTTGCAATAACTTAGAATGCGTGGATAGTTTAAAATATTTAGGAATCATTATTGATAAATTCCTGAGATGGGAAGAACACGTCAACTCAACTACCACAAAAGTCAGAAAACTCACTCACCTTTTCATGACTATTAGAAATATTCTATATGTAAAAGATCTAAAATCAATATATTATGACTTGTATAATTTTTTCCTTGAATATGCATCCTTGGGATGGGGCGGTTGTACCAAATCAATTTTGAACCCCCTGGCAAAAGCGTAGAAATCCCTAATAAGAGCCATCCTTAAAAACCCTTCGGGCACCCCAGTGATAAATTATTCAAAGAAATGAAAGTTCTTGATGTCAGACATCTGCATATCAGGAAAATTGTATTACACACACATAAACAACGTCAACACTACCCATCTATCGAGCACTATCACGACACCAGACACTCAAGAAGTAATCCAATAGTTTCAACAAAAACCATGACATACCTTGCTCAAAGACAATTTTCATACTTAGGACCAAAATTGTTCACATCATACCCGATACATGGAAAATGAAAAGTACAAACGTCCTGCGTAAACCGATAAATGTTTGGTTTCTCCATTTAGGGATGGTCAAAAGCGAACATATGCTCATCAGTAGATATGTACAATTTTAATAAAACCTTCATATGTAATTTATTACTACTATACACAAAATTAAAAAAATAATGCATATCATACTTTAATCTTGTATACTTTATACTCTAAACTTTTACATCTCATATGTAATCCATTATTACTCTACACTAAATTAAAAGAATGCATTATACTTTAATTTTTTTTTTTAAATTTACTTTATGTATTATTTTATATTCTTTCATGTATATGTATATTAATATGAACCAAACTGAATTTGTTCCTAGTTAAACAGTCAAAGCTTTTTTTCAAAGTTTTTCAAATGAATATTATTATTATTATTGTTAAAAAAAGTCACTTACTCACAGTGGATGTAAAGCATTTACAGGTTCCGACTGCTCATTTACGGGTTCTGACTGCTATTATACGTTTTCTCGAAAGTGATATTTGACGAGACATATGCTTCCTCATATCGGTAAAAAACCTTTTTGGTAATAATTCACTTGTCAGCGGATCAAGGATGTCTTTATTGTGATTCGCTTTTAACGTTTATTTTACTAAATTTGTAGCCGGAAATGCACTACTGAACTGGGAACTGGGAACAAATCCCGATTTAGGATAGTCGAATTGATAATTTTATTTCACATTATGTGCCATCATACAAAATAGAAAGAAGAAGCTACTATTGACATAGTATGGTAATGTACTATATGCCGGAAAAAATGGTAGTATAATAAGTGTGTAAATGTGTGTGTATGTGTGTGTACATATGTGTATATATATGCGCGTGTATGTGTGTATATACCTATGTGCACATGTGTGCATTCTTGCACATATATATATATAAATTTATGCATATTTTAATGATCTAATCCTTACGCCTGTTTTTTTCTCCTTAGATCCTTTTTCTCTAAATCCATATGTTAACGAAACTATAAAAAGTAACTGTGCTCCATTGGTCACCATACAGGCATCCGTCTAGTATAGTGATCTAATGTATCTATTCTATGTAATTGTCTCCTTTGAATATCATAGACTTTATATATAAAATTGGAAAATAAATTAATAATAATTAAGTCTAAACACATGTAAAAAATAGTACAGTATTCCATTGTGTAAACCAGATAGTTGTAGTGTGTTATAATAATTAATATTGAATAATAATTAAGTATTTTTGTATAAAGTACAATCTAACAATATAGAACGGGTTATGCACAATTCCCTGAGGTATGTATGACAGACCTTTGAAGAGTTATGTCAGACCTAGTTGTATTACATAGAATCATTAACAACCTAATTGACGGCCCTGCCATCCTCGCCAGTATTAAATAAATGTTCCGACGAGGAACAGAAGACAAACTGTAACATTTTTCTGTAACACTTTCACAACCAACTATCAATCTCATTCATTAACCAGAAGATCTGGGCGCCAGGTTTGGAGGCGTTGTTGGTGTATTTGCTGACTCCATTTATACAGTAAAGCATCATCTGTAGCAGCACTTTGATGAATCCTGCAATATGGTAGTATTGTAGCTTGGATAGCTCCTTATATTTTGTTATAAAATCTATGTAAAACCACAGATGGGCGTATAATCATGTAAAATAAAATAAGCATAACACGATGAGAAAAATGTGTAGAGCATTTTTGTGCAACATTTACGTGTACCAGATTATTTGAGTATTGTATAATATTTAAAACTTAAAGAGATGTGAAAAAAACAAATGTATTTTTTGTATTTATTTTTAAGAAACCAACATCTTTTTTAACAAAGATAAATAAATATATGCGTTGGTGGAAAAAACAAGCTTGATTAAATCAAGGTCAGACGAGTAGGAAAAGGAAGACAGGATGGGGATGGGAGATGCTCTAAACTTCTTGTGCATTAATTTCTGATCATACGCATTAACTCAGATGTCCACTGTATACTGTGTAGATGTATACTGTGCACATAAACGGGTAATAGGGCAATTTTTCCTAAGGTTAGCTCTGTTTGCGGGTAAATGAAAAAAGTCGGTTTGTCGAGTTGGTCTTATTAGAAGCAGCCCGTTATTCAGAATTTTAAATAATATGATTTGACCAAATATTAAACTACTACTTTGAAGGGATGTCAAGTTGTGGAATTTAATTTGTTGGATGTCAATTTATTTTCACATTTACTGGCTTAAATTTTTTTTTTTGAATTTTTTCGATTCTACCGATATGGGATCGGTAGAAGGGTGTTCAGGTCGGTTTGCAGTATTCCATGTGGGGACGGATATAGTCAATGAGACAGAGTACAGAGTCTTTAAGTTGCGGAAAGGATTTTATATGCAAATTATGTAATTTAATATTTTATTGGCTTTGTTGACTACTTCATTAGTGTATTCGATAAAGTTTACTTTAACATCCAGTACTACTCCAAGGTCTCTGATACATTGTATTTCATTGATATGAATATCTTTTAAGGCAGGCATGGGCAACGTTCCCTCGTCTGGCGCCGGATTGCAATTCTTACTTCGAGTTGCGGGCTGACATACCGAAATTTCCATCTACACATACATTCCATCACATTTCCCACCGCGTAGGGTAGTCAGCGAACACCGGAGTTTAAAACACATTTATTAAAACGTGAAGACGCACTATAAATTGAAACTATTTTCAAGTTCCGAATGTAATTATTCGTGTTTTCATATGGTTTATTATTCTAAAAGTCATTTATGCCGACCCACTTTGGACATAAATCATTCTCATGTTCGGAACGTAGTTATTCGTGTTCTCGAAAATCATTGTTCAAACTTCGGATTGAAACCGCCTCGATTTTCTAACGATGTATGTATTAATCTTTCTTAAATAAGCTATATATCTCTTACAAATAAATAAACCTTGGCGGTCTCCGTGGTTGAGTGGTTACGATTTTTGACTACGAATCTGGCGGTCGCGGGTTTAAATCCGGCGTGCCCAAGTAAATTTTATTTGCATACATTATTTTATTACACAATTTATTAATTTTAAATAATATAAAGTATATTTGCTACACGTTCCATAGTGGTAGATACTGTTATAGTGAAAGATCACCATTTATAATCGAAATGTTGCTTGAAATGGATTTTGCCGTGTTTGGTGACCAGATCTGAGTTGCCACGTACGTCTCCACGTTACATTTATTAATATTTCAATTAAAATTACTTCTTAACAAACTTAATTTATTATTACATATATACTGTATCTATGTATATTCGTTGGAATATGATATATTTTAAATATGAAAATTGTTTACTATGGCCTTCTTCACTCTTTGCTTATAGACGGCATTATTAGTTGGGAAGGATCTTATAAAAGTAATATAAATTCTGTAAAATCTCACAAAGAATCATCATAAAATATATACAAAAAAAAATTCCACCTTCTCGACGAAATCACTTTTCATTCTTTTTGCACTATTAAATGTTGAAGATTTATTTAAGCAAGTTCCTATTATAGAAATGTGTAAAGAGAAAAATCTTAAAGAAAAGCAGAAATATTACAAAATTATGAGAAATAAAAATCAATTCATAACTCAGCAACTTCATTGTACAGCAACTCAAATGCAACACCATTATATTTATTAAGCCATAAAAAAGTTCAATAACCGCCCATGGAAATGCGGTGTATTAATGACCAACTAAATAAAAAGAGCCATTAAATGTATGAAGAATGGTAAGGCTGTTGGTTTCGACAATATTACTGCTGAATACTATAAAGGAGATAGCCGTATAATTCTCACATGGTTATTTAACGATATGTTATTTGTATTACACGTGTTTGACGGTATGTGGTGTATTGTGTATACTTACCAATACTTACCAAGCGCTTTCGTTAAAGATTGTCGCGGAGATATTAATAAAAGAAGGGTCACCATTTGATTGATTTATTTCTCAACGCGTACAAAATTCAGAAGGTAAATTTATAAACTAGAAGTGATGCAATATGCGAATCAACAAGTTACTAGTATGTTCTAAAACACGACCGATTCAGCAAGAAGCAGGAAAGCGAATCAAGATTTGTTTTTTAAACAATAGAGTGCAGGCTGATCGTCTTTTATCTTGTAGTGTTGGCATATTTAAAAAGAATATAATTCAAATGAATTTATGGTTGTTCAGTGCTTGCATATTACAGTTATATTATGTTACAAAATCAAGGCATCATTCCACAGCCGACCTGTTGAACACAATAACGAGTCGTTGAAGCGACCCGTTCTCATGTGACAAATGTTAACCTTGTTTAAATGTTGGGCGCGCGTTTGGCTATGCGCGAAATTCTACTCTCGGCATACAACGTAAACGTTATGCCGCTGGAAATTTGGGTTCCAAAGGTAAGCAGAATTTTGGTATTTCTGGGAGAAATTTTACACATTTGACGTCCAAAATAAAAGGAAAATTATTGGATAAGGGTAGGGATGGAGGTAACACATCATAACCTCAAAACTTTACTCCAAACCATTGGATAACTCTGGGCAACGTTGGGTACTTCAGTTAGTTTAACAATGATAAATAGACAAGTCTATAAAACATATTTATAAACCAACTAATAGTAATATCCCTATTTTTTGTAGAGATTACATGCGCGAGAAACTATATTCCAAGCGGGCGCGTTTGTTCACCGAATGTGTCATGACAGAATAAGTAGGTACTGATAATAGTTTATTGATTTTTCACCTTTCATTTGTCTATGGTCAAAATGGTGTCTACTGCGTCACCGAAAACTGTACGGAATTTCACGATTACTATTATGTTAAATACATTATAATACGTCTATTTAATGTTATAAAATTCCTAGTAGGCCACCTTCAGTAGCCATTATTCGATGGATTGTCAAATTGACACCAATCTTAAACGTGAGTTTTGCGTTTTTTTTTACCTTTGGAACGATTGCAGCCCCCTCCATTACTTTGTTGTAGTACTATTAACGTCTGTTGTTTCCAAATTTTCGATTGATCAATCTGGAGCACATATCAGTCGAGTGGTTCGTTAAGCAACGTTCTATTCGCCTGTTTCGAACCAGTTAGTTTAGGTTGCCCGTCTATTTTAAATTAACTCAACCCAGGTGATACATTACTGTTGTACATAGAGTAACATTTTATATTTTTCAAACGTATGTGTCAAAAATATGTTGAAAAATAAAGCGTTTACTTGAATTTTGCTATCGCTGCGGAAGTGCTTTTGTTCCTACATTAATTTTAACATTTTACCTATTTGGGTTCATATGAAACAAACATGTGCAA
Organism: Halesus radiatus; assembly: GCA_022606495.2. Lineage (NCBI taxonomy): Eukaryota > Metazoa > Arthropoda > Insecta > Trichoptera > Limnephilidae > Halesus > Halesus radiatus. The sequence goes on from JAHDVE020004920.1 coordinate 12,655, forward strand.
CAAAAACACGAGCCAAAACGTTGCTTATAATAAATTGTAAATCAGATTGTCTTTAATTTGTATCATTTTCGACATTCGTAAATGGTTGAATAAATCTTTGTCATTTAATATTTGGATGTTCAATTATGATTGCATCCTGTCGCCGCCTGTCTACCCCGATATTATCTTCCGTTACTTCAGTTGTGTCTTTAATATCTTCGTCTTCGCTGTCCATATCAATTTAATGCTTAAAATTATAATAAATTTGGCAATACGTAAGACAAATAAATAAGGCTCGAACCGTACAATTTTTGACATTTCGTCGTAATTTTTTCACTCTGTTGTCACTTTGTATAAATAGTCCTTTGCTGAACAGAGTTTACTCCAGTTGTATCAAACCCCGAACTTATAAATTTATCCTTTTATTGATTGAGTGTTGCGTTGAAAAGAGCGTGGTTTGTCATGAACAGTTGCTTAATTGGATTGGGAACAACGTCCGTAAGCATTCATCTCAAATTGCTAAATGTGTTTGTTGGGATCTTTAGAGGTTTTTGTAATTAAATGTTTTGTTCTGGATCTAATTTGCTTTTAGGTGAAATAAACTTGGAACACAATTGGAAAGCCATGGACCGCCCTCACCCAGGTAGTGGCACCGTCAAGATGGAGCCAGGGACTGGAGGAGCAGGCGGAGGTGAAATTCCGCATTCAGATATAGACATAGACCTCCAGGATATAAAGAAGGAGTGTATGGAATACTCCATGGGAATTAAATTGACGGATGGTACAAAAAATTCCAATTATTTTTAAGTACAGAATCATTTTAGAAAGAATTGAAGAAACGCCCTTCTTAATTGATATTTAAAAAAAAGACAAACGATCCCGTCTTACTAGTAACCTGGCAATACTTAAAAAAAGCTCAAACTACTATCGTCAAAAGGTGGAATATTTTGTTCAATTTTTACGTATTATTAACTTCAAACTACGCATACCAATTCAACACATAAACTATAGATTCTTATTCAATACACTCAGTACCGTACTGGACTGTTGTGAACCCTCGTTTTTAATCAACTTCATAGTAGACTAATTATCGGCAATAAATTCATCTCAGGTATAGACATATTTAAAATAAGTTCACCAATGTTTAAATGATACCTGAATGATACTTTAATGTAGCAACGGTTATTTGAAATGAGGTTCCTGTCTGCGTGAGTTGATTCTTATTTTTCAACGTCTGCAGTAGGGTCACAGGTACACAGCCAAAGTAAATGCTTATTTACGGCGTCGCTTCTCGTCGTTTACAAGTTTCTTGTATATTTACCTCGAAGTGATGGTACGTGAAAGATTGTTTGTAAGTTTCCTGTTTTAGGAGCGGGTGCGATGTTACGAATAGTTATCGTTAAAGTTTTTTTCATCTTCCTACTTTATATATATATATATATATTTACATTTATACCGCACAAGAGTCTCAACTGCTCCCAGCCATCTGGAGCCAGTGAGACTATGGCATCCCCAATTGGGGAATGTTGTGAGGCTGAAGGTATTGGGGATGGGAAGGAGAAGGGGTAGAGGAAGGTGGGGAAATACCTGGCTATTCAGATCTGGTCACTAAACACGGCTAAAGCCATTTTAAGCAACGTTTCAATTCTGAATGGTGGTCTTTCACCAGGGCGATACTGAAAGTATCTTCCACTCACGAACGTGCGCAAATATACTATAAATTATTTTTATGTTAATTAATTGTGAAACACCACAAATTAATTAAATAAAATTTACTTGCGCACGCCGGGATTTGATGGAACATTTTCTGGAACAAATTTCTGGAACAATTAATATATTTGATATATTAATTGTTCCAGAAATTTATTTTAATTCCAATGTTTAAGAATATAAAACCCGAAAGTTTCCTACTCTGTGTCTGTGTTTTATTGATAAAATTGATAAGGTCCCTATGTATAGCATTTTTTTGTACAGTAACTGCACATTCCTGTGTGGAGTTACTGTAAAAAAAATAATTTCTCCTAGGGCTCCGAGGGAAATAATTTCTCTCAAGGCCTACATGATCTTTGGGGATACTGTGTGGAGGGTCTTTTAGAGGTTAGGAAGAAGTGAACTCGGGTCTTGAGAGACCCATGTCGTAGGAGGGAGGAAACACGGAGGCCAATAGATCATTCCACAGTAGATTTGTTGAACACGAGAACCAGTCGTAGAAGCGACCCGTTCTCATGTGACAAATGTCAACCGTGTGCAGATGTTGAGCGTTTGGCGTGTTTCCCGACTATGCACTGCGGCCGAAGGGATCAATGACGCTAGATCCTCAGAGCATCTTCCATTTAAATACCAGTGGAACAAGGACAACATTCCCACCTGACGTCTGTGCTCCAAAGATTTCAATCCGTTTGTTAAAATAGGCGAATCTATGAAACGGACTCCCCAGAGTCAAGAGTTTTTTTTTAGATATTTTGGGGCTCCCGACCAGAGGTGGCTGCCAAATTCTACAGTGGGGCGCACTTGCGATTTGTACAAGGTCAGCAGTTTTGTACCATTAAAGTATCTGCGACTTCTGTACAATCCGCCCAGCTTCTGATCTTCTGTTAATTTGATGTTTCAGTTTATAAAATAAGATCGTTGAAAGAACTTCTACTTTCTAGTACTCTCTGGGAAAAGAACAACCGTTTTTCTATGTGCACTACTTGGTGTGTCTTGACATATTAAAGTATTATTGTTATGTTATTCTAGGTAGCATTAATATGGATGCTATTATGATCAAGGCAGAACCAGGAACCCGGGAAGGAGATCGAAAAAAACGATTATCTTGCTCCCAATGGCACTTTCGCACGCATACTGAAGGAAAATCTTTTTCGCGTACCGACTACATGGATTCATCCTCTCAGAAGGCAAATTTGACGAGACACTCGATAAGTCACAGCAGAGAAAAAACTTTTTCCTGTTCTGACTGTAGTTACGCATGTTATCAAAGAGGAAATTTGAAGAAACACATGCTGACTCACAGTGGAGAAAAACCTTTTTCTTGTTCCGACTGCAATTATTCGTGTCACCAAAAGGGAGATTTGAAGAAACACATGCTGACTCACAGTGGAGAAAAACCTTTTTCATGTTCCAACTGTAGTTACTCTTGTTCGGTTAAGGGATATTTGAATGCACACATGCTGACTCACAGTGGTAAAAAACCTTTTACATGTTCTGACTGTAGTTACACGTGTTATCAAAGAGGAAATTTGAAGAGACACATGCTGACTCACGGTGGAGAAAAATCATTTTCTTGTTCCGAGTGCAATTATTCGTGCCACCAGAAGGGAGATTTGAAGAAACACATGCTGTCTCACAGTGGAGAAAAACCTTTTTCATGTACCAACTGTAGCTATTCTTGTTCAGTTAAGGGAAATTTGAATGCACACATGCTGACTCACAGTGGTGAAAAACCTTTTTCATGTTCTGACTGTAGTTACACATTTTTTCAAAGAGGTAATTTGAAAAGACACATGCTGACTCACAGTGGAGAAAAACCATTTTCATGTTCCAACTGTAGTTACTCTTGTTCGGTTAGTGTAAATTTGAAGGCACACATGCTGACTCACAGTGGTGAAAAACCTTTTTCATGTTCCATCTGTACTTACTCTTGTTCGGTTAAGGGAAATTTGAAGGCACACATGCTGACTCACAGTGGTGAAAAACCTTTTACATGTTCTGACTGTAGTTACACATGTTATCAAAGGGGAAATTTGAAGAGACACAAGCTGACTCACAGTGGAGAAAAGTAAAATATCAAAACTCCTTATTATATAGAGCCATGAAAATCTACCAAGAAATACTTACCCATATAAAAAAATAGGAAAATCTTTTAAAATTTAAGGTGGGAGTGACTAAACGTTAAATACTCTTTTTAGTGTCGTAATTTGTAAGTTAAATTTGTGATTCTTAATTGTATATTGTGACTAAAATTGTTAACAATTAATCTGATAAAGTATGTCTTTTTGTAAAGTTAACGTATTATTTGTATTTATGGCGAAAATGGCAACAAACATTCTCTGCGAAGTTTCCTCCAAATAAGAAAGATCGACTCTAAGGGCGACCAACACCCGTTGTTACATCCTAATTGAGATAACTCGCATCTTTTGCAACAATTGTTTATTGACTTCTATGTAAAGAATGTACATGAATATGGCAGTTATACGTGAATATTTGTAAAATGCGTATAATATAGTAATTAAGTCACAGTTTTCAGAGTCCTCATATGGGTTTCTGTTCTGTTTTTTTTTTGTACCTATTTGTCTTAAATTGTCTTCATCATGTTTGCAAGTTTATACAAATCTCGACACGATGTTCTGAAATCTTATCTTTTCAAATGCTATTTGGAACAATCACTAACAGACCAATAATGAGTTGAATTGATTATTCATGTGAGTGCAACGACATTATATGTCTTATTTGAAAATATATGTTTTTTAATAATGAAGGAATTGATCTGTGCTGTTTCACAATTAATTCATTTAAAAATAATATGTAGTATATTTGCGCACGTACCAGAGTGGAAGGTGCTCTCATTATCGCCCTTGCGAAATACCAAGATTCAGAATTGAAACGTTTTTTGAAATAACTTTTCAGTCGTGTGTGGTGACCAGATCTGAATAGCCAGGTATTTCCCAACCTTCCTCCTCCCCCCCTCCTTCCCTCCCCAATACCTTCAGCCTCGCAACATTCCCCAATTGGGAAAGCCATAGTCTTACTGTCTCCAGACGGTTGGGAGCAGTTGTGACACTGGTGGCATATTCATGTAAAAAAATGTTAATTTCAGTAAAATAAAAATTATTGATTTGAAAGGGTTTTATATAATTTCATGAAATTTAATGTTTCTGTGTCCAAATGATGTATTTAATTTAGGAACAACCAGTAAACGTTAACTTGTTTCCCTGGTTTACTGTTTATGTAGGGCTGTGGAGTATTCAGATATATGTCTTTTGATGATTTCTATCTACAACAATTACTTGGAATAATTATGGCTTGGAATAAATGTTTTAATTTAATTTATTTTTGTGTATATACCTTTCCTTAGAATGCATCTCATCACTCTGTTTTAAACAAACCACCGACTTGTTCCAAGGCGACATTCTTCTGCAAATACCAGGGAAAATTCATGTTACGAAAATTAAAATTAATATATAAATTGAAATACACATGCATCTAAAGATCGCATCGAACATATGTATGTATCATTTTCTATTTTAAAACAATAATTAAAGCACTTTTTAATTAATTTCAAATTCCAAGACAGTTTTGCTCAGCGGAGACCCGGGAGTATTGCCATTATTGCCAAGTCAAAAACTAAAAACTCGATTAATATATTTTTTCCGTGGCAGCCTATCCCCTTTTGGTTTTTGACTGAAAATACTATTCTACGACCACAAAATCGCCCGTTCGGAGTTGGACTCGTATAGTGGCTACGATCGGCCAAAGTTCCAACAACGAACTCCAAACCAGTGATGTAATATTAGCTAAAATCTATCGATCTACCGATATTCATGGAAAGTCTACCGAAATGTATAATATTGACCCACATCGTTACTCATTACGTACTCATAATGGTGGAAATAAATACAACGCTTAGCTGTTGCGCCTGGTTTAATTTAGTATTTTAACCTTACGCACAGCCTCAGCCAGATTGGAGCGCAAAAAATATATAATATTAATTAGTGCAAAACGAGGTTTGTACGTCGGATTACATGCATTTATCTGATAAGGTGATTTTTTTTTGAAAACGTCACCACACAAAATTTTAGAATTATTACTATTATTTGCACAATATGCACAATGCATTTTTTTACAGTATATAGGGAAATAATTTCCCTTAAGGCCTATATCATCTTTTGGGATGTTGTGTGGAGGGTCTTTTAGAGGATAGGAGGAAGTGACCCGGGGTTTTGAAGAGACCCATGTTGTAGGAGTGAGGAAACACAGAGGCCGGCATATCATTCCAAAGCCGAACTATTGAACAAAAGAACGAGTAGTAGAAGCGACCCGTTCTTACTGTCAAGTGTCAACCGTTTATAACTATTGGGTCCGCGTTCTCGTGTTTCCCGATTGTGCACACCTTTAAAACTGAAAATAAGAACGTGGAACATTATTTATTTGCTTAATATTAATATAACGTGTCTTGCATTTTAATGATGTCATTGCCTGAGATACTATATTTAATTTGTTTCTATATTCCTGGCAGGACAGTTATAAGATAGCACCGTATTATTATAACAATTCTACTTCAGCCCCGCAATATTATACTCCTATGCAACAGATTCGACATAAAGAAAACAAATACTTCGGTGTCGTTGATATATTTTATCGAGAGTCAGTACAACATAATTAATTAATTGTTTTTGTGATTATTTCGTACAACTCCATTTATTTTATTTTAATTTAATATAAATCATATTTAATATGGTTGTTATTAAGTTCTGCAAGTATTTTTAGTTTTTTTTTATTATTGTGCCAGCTGTTTCGGCGTTTAAGACAGTTCGAAAATGGCCTTAAACGCTGAAACAGCTGTCACAATAGCATAAAAACTAAAATTTCTTGCAGAACGTAATAACAACCATATTAAATATGATTAAAACAAAATAAAATAAATTGAGTTCTACGAAATAATCACAAAAACAATTATTTTTATAAACAATAATTATTAGCCTGAAACACTCATCCAAATTGAAAAAAACCTTTCCGAGCAAAGATAAATGTCGCCGACAGGACTCGAACCAGCGCCCTTTGCGCTATGCACAAAAATCTTGTCTTAAGTTTTTAAGAACTTTAGTTTATCAATTAATAAATATTTGACAAGCCAAAGCAATTTTCACCAATAAAATGTAGACATAATTTGTCTCGACGCCATCTATTTGAGGGATTTAGCCGTTACAAGCCTTTCTCATACTAATAAAGTTGGTTGTTTATAGGTGAAATATAATAAAAAACAGTAATTATTGAATGAAACACTTGTATCAATATGATTAACTTGGCGGGTTTGCGATAAGCCGACGTAACTCAATGGTAGAGCATCTGACCGGCAATCAGAAGGATGCAGGTTCGAGTCCTGTCGGCGACATTTATCTTTGCTCGGAAAGGTTTTTTTTCAATTTGGATGAGTGTTTAAGGCTAATAATTATTGTTTTTTAAAATAATTGTTACCCTTTGCGCTACGCACAAAATTCTTGTCTTAAGTTTTTAAGAACTTTAGTTTATCAATTAACAAAAACAATTAATTAATTATGTTTTACTGACTCTCGATAAAATATATCAATGACAAACCCACATAGAGTTCTAGTAAAATAATTCATAATATTTCGGTATGTCGGTAATGTATTATAAATTATTTTAGTAAGACCCTATATAGTTGGGTAAGTGTACAGTTTTCACACCGACATTTATTATAAATTATTTTAGTTGGTTGTATTTATGAATACTTTAGTAGGTGCTCACCGATTCGTGACAAAATATTGAAGTGAAGCGAAGAAATCGAACCACTATACGACCACGAACATCGGTATTAGGACAACACCGATATTTATCTATCCGATATCTTCGCAACTTTGTTGTTTCGCTAATCCTAAATTACTTAAAAAAAGAAGCATGTTTTTCTAAGGGGTAGTTGCATTGAAAATAGTTTATGTTGCATTTTAGTTAAAGTCAAATAAAAGTAACTTTTTTTATCATTTCTTGCACAA
>JAHDVE020004921.1:0-41249 GCA_022606495.2 Halesus radiatus
CCCCGTCAATTCTCCCAGGGCTTCGCCCAATCCTAAAAAAATGATTTCGAATAGGCGATCAAGATCGCCCTCACCCATAACATCAACAAATAAATTCGCACAACTAAGGTCGGACTCGCCGACTCCGTCGCCCTCAGCCCCAGCCCCCCAGCCCTCCGTGGTTGCCGGAACCTCGCCGCGTATTGCACGCATTCCTCCAATTGTCCTTCACAGGAAATCGGAGACAAGAGCTCTATTTAGAGCTCTTGAAGATAAGGGAATCGACTTCTCAGCTAAAAATATGGGGAACGGTCTCCACATCCAAACGAAAACACCGAAAGATCATTCAGCTGTAACAAGGCTCTTGATAGCCAAAAAAATCGAATTCCACTCATTTAGACTCCCCCAGGAGAAACCCCTGAGGGTTGTACTGAGGGGTGTCCCCGAGGACATCCAGACGGATGAAATCAAAGATGAACTCATCCGTTCATATCCTGTGATCGCAGTTCACCGGATGAAGGATGGCCGCTCAAAGAGGCCTATCCCTCTTGTCCTGGTCACGCTCGAAAAAAACGACGCGGCTAAAGATATTTTCAACAATCTAACGTTACTATTCCGCCTGAGAATCCAGGTGGAATCTCTGCGAAATAAAGCGCGAGTGGGGCAGTGCTTCCGCTGCCAAACCCACGGTCACTCCGCGACGTGTTGCCATGCCAACGAACGTTGCGTGAAGTGTGCCGGACCTCACAGATCCTCAGAATGCAGGAAACCGAGAGACACTCCTGCAAAATGCGCATTATGCGACGGGGCCCATACGGCCAACTACGGAGGGTGCCCGGCTAGGCCTCAAAACCGTAATTTTAATAGAAATAAAAACTCAAACTATCTACAAAACTACAGAAATAACAGGGATAACCACCGTCAGGGTTACTCAAACCCAATCCCCTCCAATACCCACCGGCGCGAACAACCAAGTCGTGAGTTAAATCAGCCCCCACGGGCCCACCCAATCAGGCAGGTAAATCCGTCAGCTTCTCTGGCTGAATACCCCCCTCTTCGCCCTACCAACCAATCCATCCCTAACCGCCCAGTCCCTAACCCCCCTCGCAAGTGGCCTGAACCCCACTTTTACAAGCCCCGCTTCTCTCACCAGGAGAAGAAGGCTCATACCAGCCAATCCTCCAGCCAGCAATACCGGCTGGAGAGAGAACCGGAAGCCGACCAAGCTTCTCAGGGCACTTCCACTGCCCAGTTCCCTCCTCCCCCCCCTGACCCTGTCCACATTAAAGCGCTCATAGAAAAAGCGACCGAGCTCCAATTCACAATCCAGCATGCCACCGCGGCCCAGGCAACTATCCAAGCGTATCTAAGTGCTCATAATGTCTAGACACCATCCAAAAATTGTCAACTTGCAGACAGCCTATTGGAACGCCAACGGGTCTGTCAACTCACATCGTGACGAGATAATTGAATTCCTGCACGAACACAGGATCGAGGTATTTTTAATCAATGAAACGTGGCTAAAACCATCACGTAATTTCAGGTTACCCAATTATATCACCTACCGTGATGACAGACTCGGCAATAGAGGAGGCGGAACCGCCGTCCTAGTAAAAAACAATATTGATCACCGTCTAGCACATTCATTCTCCAATAAAAATATCGAATCCACCTCGGTAATAATAAACACTTCTTCAGGACCTCTTAAACTCATTTCCGTTTACGTGCCACCAAATCGCCAATTAATTCCCTCAGAAATAGACAAACTGCTAGAAGAAGATGTCCCTACCATAATAGCCGGGGACATGAACGCCAAACACGGATCGTGGCATAGCCTTCAAAATAACACAAAAGGGAACGTACTCGCAAAGTACGCGAGTACGAACTCCATCGTTGTCGACGCGCCCGATAGACCCACGCTGAATCATCACAACGGCAGGCCGGATGTGATCGATATCATCGTTCTTAAAAATACAAGCCACCTACACTCCCTCAGAGTTCTAAACGAATTATCCTCCGACCACGATCCGGTTCTTCTAACATTAACAGGAGGCTCAAATCCAATGGTCCCGGACTTACCTATAAAAACAAAAATCAACTGGAATAAATTCAATGAACTAATAAATAAAAACATAAAAATACCGACGTCAATTCCCGACGAAACAACGTTAAATGTTGCCACTTCAAATCTGATTCAAGCTATAAAATCATGCATCAACGAGGCGTCCGTTGAGATTCCCAACGAAACAACTCACCACGGAATACCCGAAGAGATCAAAGATCTTATTAGGGAGAAAAATCTTGTTAGGAAAGAGTGGCAAAGATCGTGCAATCCCATAGTAAAGCAACATCTAAATCGATTAAACAGAGAAGTACGCGACGCCCTCAGTGAACATAGAAATGAGCGGTGGCACGAATTCATAGAGTCATTAGAAGACGATAAAGCAGCGTACTGGAAGCTGTCTAAAACTCTCAGGCGCCCAAAAAGTAAAATCTCACCGCTTCAAGGCCTCAACGGAAAGGTATTCTCCTCTGCGGACAAGGCCGAAGCCTTCGCAGACAGCCTTGAAGCGCAGTTCACTCCCAACACAGACCATGACGATCCAGCCTTCGTAAAAAAGGTGGATTCAAAAGTAGAAGCAATTTTAAAACTCGATCCTCAGGATAAACCGATCAGGTTCACCACTCCTAAGGAAATAAATAAAATTATTAAAGATTTAAAAAAGAAAAAAAGCGGCCGGTCCTGACGGCATTTCTAATAAAATCCTGAAATATCTTCCTAAAAAAGGCATCTGCGCCCTGACTGCAATCTGCAACGCAGCACTTCGGCTGCGTTGCTTTCCAAAGGCCTTTAAACAAGCTGACGTAATTTTAATTCCAAAACCGGGCAAGGATCCATTATTAACGGAGAACCACAGGCCAATAAGTCTTCTTCCCTGCCTAGGTAAGGTCCTGGAAAAAGTAATTCTCATACGTTTAAACGCATTCACTCAGGATAGTAAATTCTTGCCAGACTTCCAGCACGGTTTTCGAGCAGGTCATTCCACCACTCATCAACTTCTCCGTGTCGTGGAACACATCACGGAGAGCTTCAATATTAAGAAAAAACAGTAATCCTCTCTCTAGACGTCAGTAAAGCCTTCGACAAAGTCTGGCATAATGGCCTAATATACAAAATGAACTCTCTAGGCTACCCGCTTAGAATCATTCAATTAATAAATAGTTACCTAAGAGAGCGTTCTTTCAAAGTAAAAATAGACAATATTTTCTCCACTATACGGCCCCTTTCAGCCGGGGTCCCTCAAGGCAGTCAGCTATCTCCATCATTATATAACATCTACTCTAGCGACATTCCGAAACCGATAAATAGTAACATTAAAATCACTCAATTTGCGGACGACACTAATATCATTTCTAGTTCTACTCAAGAGGCCACTGCTACAAGCCGCGTACAAAAGCAAACCATTCTCACTGAAGAATGGTGCAAAAAATGGAGAATATCAATTAACCCTACTAAAAGTGCCGCAACAGTCTTCTCAAGGTCAACGCCGAGACGGCCTCCAAATATTAAACTGTTTGGAGAAAAAGTTCCTTGGGAAAAATCAATCAAATATCTCGGTGTAATACTAGATTCAAAGTTAACTTGGAAAAAACACATAACCGAAAAAGTAAAATCAGCTAGTAAATACTTGTCTGCACTCTACCCGATGATGGGCAAAAAAAGTCGTTTATCAACGGACAACAAATTACTTTTATACAAAACAACCATCAGGCCTTGTTTCACTTATGCATGCCCCATTTGGGGGTATGCTGCCGCCACTAGCATAAAAAATTGCAAACCTTTCAAAATAAAGTCATCAGACTTGCGCTATCAGCGCCAAAATGGTGTAGAGTTTCTACTATCCATAATGATTCCAACATTCCGTTGATAAAAGATTTTATTGTCACCCAGGCAACTAAGTTCTACGGTGGCCTAGCAGGCCACCCTAATCCTACAATAAATTCTCTCGCTAAATATAGCGAGAATGAAAATTTTAAGTATAAAAAACCTAAAAGTGTCCTCCGTAAGGAGTGAATCCCCTGCCCACATTTGCAGCGTATAGTTTTATAAGTTTCAAAATTCCAACAAACCCAAAAATTAAACTCACGTAAAGCTTCAATAGAAAATCTTTTTATAATTATGTTAGAGTCAGTAAACTCATGTTTAGGAACTCTGTGAACAAAGTAAAGTCAAAGTCAAAAAAGCTGCTGAGGCAGACATGTAAATGAGGGGTCCGTGCACGGTACTGCGTTGCCACGGGGTTAGTTGCACTGTCGAAAACCCGCAACACGGTATCGTGCTGTCGCGGGGTCGGATGTGTTATCGAAGTGATAGGAAAGTCTGCCACACGGTACTGGGCTCCCGCGGAGTCAAGAAATTCCCGTGTGGTTCCATCACGTCGATAACACTATGAGATAAACAAATGTTATAAATATGGTACACAATATGGTGCAAATAGTACAATACAAATCACGAAGTACATTGATAAACATAATGTTGCCAAATTGGAATCCTAATAATCATGATAATTACGATCACGTCGGTTACAAGAAGGGTTCGAAGGTGTTACTTTTGAGAAAACTTCTAGGATACCAAACTATAAAAATGCACACACGTCGCATTAATTGCATTCATTTTGCATTATTATAATAATTATACTTTAAACAGAAATATAAAACAAATCACATAATAGTACAATTATTTAGTTTCCAAAAGAAATGCATACCAGAGAAAAGCATTAAACTTTATGAATCGTAATAATACGTACATATAATTCGAAAAAATAACTCTTTCTTTCGCGGGTGGTCTTAGTTCTAAAGGAAACCACACGACTGCTTTGCCCGCTACTAACTAAAGCCATCGCGTCGAAATGTTCGACCATCCGATCGTCTTTTCCTAAAATCGGTAGGTTTGACTTTGGGGAAGGACGACCGGATGGTCAAACCTTTCAACGCGGTGGCTTCAGTTAGTATCGGGCAAACCAGTCGTGCGGAAGGAAGTAGCGTGCAGTATAACAACAAAAAATAGGAAATTATAGGTCGAAGGATTAAATTAATAAAACGCTCTTCTCGCGTCGAAGTGCAAAAATCGTAGGCTGAGAATTAATATTTTAGTTAAAGCAATGTTCCCATCAATGAAGATAACATCTACCCATTTGTGTGAACCTATTTAAAGATAACAAAATAACGTCCACCTATTTGTCTGAACCTATTTGAAGATAACAAAATAACGTCCACCTATTTGTCTGAACCTATTTGAAGATAACAAAATAACGTCCACCTATTTGTCTGAACCTATTTGAAGATAATAAAATAACGTCTACCTATTTGGAATGTAACGAGGTCAAAAATTAAAAAGCTGCATGTAGAGTATGCAGTGGCGTGCAGTCTACAAAGGCTGAAAAGCTGTGCCTACCCTAAGAAAAATGAACCGTAAGAAGAAATTTTAAAAAAGGCTCAAATTTCTCATAAAAGTGTAGTTCTTTCATAAATTTGATAAGGAACTTGTACGCTCAATTATTCAGTTGGCCATAACAATCGGCGGAAAATGATAATGAAATTGCGTACAATTCATGCTCGATCTCCTTGATTTCTAAAAGTCACGTTCTTGACTTCCCAGATTGAACTTTCTGTGGTCTAGAAGTGGGAGCTTTAGATTATTTTTTGATTCTTCATCTCTAAACCAATATTCCCTCTTCTATCAAGCCTCCCCCCTTCATTTAACATTTCTCTTTTAAGTCTGAACTCGACTTCAATTATCCATATAATTATAAATTCGCCTTCCCCTCTTCATAATTTGAAATTATGGCCTAGAACACCCTTGAAACACACCAGTGAAAACTACACACAGCCTACCTTTGGTCATAGAGCAATGCACGCCACTGAGATTCTGTCTATATAATTCTAGAACTTTTATAAAATGGAACTAAAAAATTTTATTACTTTGGCAACACCGATTTTAAACCAAAAATTATGATTTCCAAACTTCGGAATCTGACGGGTTGGCTAGACGGGAAAAATGACTCATTTTTTGCTTTTACTTTTTTAAGTAGTACGCGCTTCTTCCACATAGTTTTTTTTTTATTTATTTTTTTTTATTTTGATTGAACCTCTATTTTGATAATACGTGCAACAAAAAATGCAATAAAGTATTTCAATACAATTATCTTGCTAACAAGTTCGAATATTTAAAACAAATCGTGTTCAACAATTCATAAGAATCAGTACCGGCACTTAAATTTCTTTAGAATATATTTACAGCGCCCTTGAGGTGATTTTTCACAAAAACGGCGCTATACAAATCGTCCAAGTATTATTATTTTTATTATTATGATGATATCATATTTCTGAACACCGCCACTTTTTTCTAGATACTGGAGGCCCTAAAGAAAATAATTTCCTTCGGGGCCTGTGTCACCTTTGAGAATGCTGTGTAGGGTTTTTTAAGGAAATGAAGGAGAGGGAAAAGGGTATGAGGGGTGGGTAGAAATATGGAGGTCAGTGTGTCCAGAAATTCATCCCTTCCACTGCGGTGCAAGGCGATGGGTCGCGTATCCGGCTGGTAAGGTCAAGGGGTCTCCCGATCCGGCCCGCCACGCAGTTTGTGGGTAGATGCATCCGCCGCCAAAATCACCCCACCCCATGAACCCGGGTACCCCTTCAGGTTCAGGGTTCAGAAATATTATATCCAAACGAGAGAAACCACTTGGCGTGACCTATGGCAGAGGTGCTAGTTATCCAATAAATGGTTTCCAAGTGACGGTACCCATTCCCGCCTCCCAAATTGAAAATATCATATCAATATCAACCGTTCGATTTTGATATGAAAAATATTCACTTTGACCAGAGTGCTTTTTTATAGATTTTTTCCTTTCAACCATTGTGGTGTTGCCATTTGAAAACCATTACAACGATCGCAGCGCCCACCTCTCTGTTCAGAATCTGTATTTACGGTCGATTTGGTAGCAATATAATAAAATAAAAAATATATTTTTATTGTAAACATAATTTTTTTATCGGTTCGAGGAAAAATACCACCACTGATAGCTTTCTTACAAGATGGAATGATGGTATAAACACACATTAAAAATAACGGTTGTTTTGAAATACTACTTCCGCACCACAGTACACATTGTCTATTGTTCCCGTAATATAGTTTTGCACCTGAGTTCGATTATTTGATAATAATATATTTTTAAATATATTACATACTATATGAAATATCGCGGAAACGGGTTTACCATGTACCTACCAGTATACGAAATATAGGCATAAACATATAATTCTTAAAGTGTATTGAATAATAATGTATACTAATAAATATTTTAATAAATGTATTACATAAATGCAATAGTGCAATAAAACTTTCACTTACCGTTCGACACAACACCGGTTTATAATAAACTGCATGAACGAAATAATCGCGTTTTAAATATTAAAACAGTACAATGTTATTATAATGATTAGTTATTATTGTCAGCGCTATCAAACGACGATTATAATAGAAGATTAAATCACAAACTGCACCACACTATCAACTATCAACACACCAACACGTACGAATAGGCGACCATTACCGAGCATCTGCGAAGTACGAAGTGTCAAAGTTCCCGCCAGATATTATTTCTGAAGTTGCTCACAGCTCACATCGCTCACTCTAGCGACCGCTCGCACAAATTATTACGAACTGACCTTTGTATTTAGAAGGTTTACGACCTAAACAAACAAAAATACATCTAATATTCAGAATTTTTACAAAATAAAGACATCGGGTTCTTAAATCGATCTAATTCAATTCAAAATCGATTGTCATAAAATAATATTTGCCAATGTATAAAAATCGTGCCCACTTTTCTGACAATCATGAATCATGACAGAAATATAATGAAAGACTAGCGCCCCCTGCCGATAGAATTTTGTATTGCGGTAGTAACTGTTTTACCGACAGAAGAATTTTTATATTTATCTTCACAGGGGAATAATATTTTTTGCATTTCTAATATTCTTTTCATAACAGAAAAAAATAAACAAATCCAACCTGTTTCCAGACTGTTTAAATTTAAAATATTAAATTAAAATATTCTAATCACTAACAAGAATCGTATCTAAGCATTAAAAAAATTGGCATGCCTAATTAGGCACTAAAATAATTATTGCATTGAAGGCCAGCCACTGTGGAGGTCATCTTCGATGGATGTTCTGCCTCATCTAAATTCAGCGTTCTATTTTGAAACAATGGTATGAACTTGTGGGAACTCACCGGAAAACTGTGCATATTTAAAAAAAAAACATTTTTTTCCGTTTAATAAAAAAAACCAAACATATCCCATTCAAACTCCTGTTACAACTAAACTGGGAGACATACATATCGCATAATTTTTTTTTGGCAGGACGCTAACTAGAGGTGACATGACACAATACAATCACTTTAATTCTTCGGAGAGTCGCCTACAATACGTCAGTACCAGTGGGGTGCATTGCCCTATAACCAAAGGTGTAATTTTTCATGTTCGGGTATAAATGGTGCATTGAATATTTGAAAACAGCCATTTTATTATTGTAATATAATTAAATGGCCCACGACAGCGGTACTATTATGCAAAAAAAACTAAATATACGAGTATACTTATACACTATCCACAATCCACATACAAGTTGTTAGAATAAGGACATGTACATAGAAAGTCATACGTACGACTATTGGCATGCAAAAACCAATATTTGCAATGTAAATGACCTGACATAGAAAATTTTCACCAATATGCATAACTTGGTCTTACAATAGATGTCAACTTCAACTGGTCAAATCACATAGAAAACATATGTAGTCGACTTAGGCTGCTCTCTGACGGTCCGGTGAGCAATGAACATTTCACTCGTTACTGCAGACACTGCACAGAAAAGTCAAGTTTGCTAAAGTAAGGTAACGGTTTGCAACGCAGTCCATTGTGGGACTTTTCTGCGCAGTGTCTCCAGTAGCGAGTGAAATGTTCATTCCTCACCGGACCGTCAGAGAGCAGCCTTAGATAAATTTTACCGTCCTAAAAATGTTAACTAAAAATGTTATCCTGTATGTAAAATCCCCTAAAACGGGTTTTTGTTCCCAGTTGGGCAGTCACAGCTTTCAAGTTTTTATTGTTTGATAATGTATGAAAAAATATATATATATAACGCATTAGCGGAATCAATAAGGAATTTCAGTGAAAAATATAATTACTTTAAAAATATTTTTTTTTAAAGCAAACGCTGAATATATTACTTTTATTATACGTAGAAATTATAAACCGTTATTTAAAAGTGAACAAAAAAATATCTCATCAAAACACCTTGTTATCTTGGTATCATTGCATTTGGAACATCTGACGTCACGTGTGCATTCTGTTTTTAGATTAGTATCTACATTTTAATTTTGTTTTGTATTTTAAATACGTATTTTTTCAGTTTTGGCGATATTTAAACTTAAAATAGATGACTTTTTAAGCTCTATAATTGTATTTCTCATGATGAAGAAAGCATCGCTTTCCAAACGTGTAGATATCTTTAAATTAATAAAGTGGTGAATACAAAGTATATTATTTAATTCTATAACTGTTGTCCAAGATAAAATTAAAAAAACTGTTATTATTGAAATAAATTAGAGTATTCATGACCAAACCAATTATCAATATGGATATTATGATAATATTAATTCTCAATACTATTATTATTCTTCGAGTTAAAGTTTCTAAAAGGGTACATATTATTTTTTTACTTATGCTTAGTTATGGTTCACTATGAATAAAATATGAAAATATGTACGGTAAAGCTCATCCTTGTTTTAACATTTGACATGATCAAAAATAACCACAAAACTGATCAAAACCGACTGGCCATAGATTTGGAGCGTTTTGGCGGGCTTTTAAAAATTGAAACATTAAAAAAATTATTTTTTCTGTGAAAACTAACTTTAGAAATAAAACGAAATATTCTGATATTTAAGTTTGAACGTCATTATCGATAAAAAAAATTGGCTTGAGTTCCTTATTATAGGATACGGAGTAAACAGTTCTGAATTAACGTACAAAAAGTACTTAAATAAAATTGAGCAAATACTACTCCGTTTCCTCAAATTAATATCAGGCGAAAAAAAACTGATTTTGTGAAAATGACTATAAAAAAATGTTTTCATTATGCAATGTGTACATAGTAGGGCAGATTATCAATTAACGCTGGATTTAATTCAATTTCATTCCTTTTAAAAAAAATTACAAAATTAACATTTTGAGGCATGTTTATTACATTAATAAATAAGACAATGTACAACAACCAAAATAATAAGAAAAATTAAAAGAAGTATGTAAACATAAATAATGTTATTAAATTGCATGCAACACATACTGGTATTATACAAGTAGAATAAAACTTTCTGTTTAAACGTAGCTTCATTGATGCTAAATATGTCGATATCCGAAGTGATTCTATTTAACATCAAGATTGCCCTCTCCACCGGAATGACCATTGGCAAGTAGATCCTGCAGGCCGGAAGATAAAAAATCCTGTCGATGACGGGGATAACCATCGGGAACATAGAAAATAATGCTCTCCATCAGTTTTCAAACCATCCACGAATCAGTCATAAGAAATGTGTAGCTATGTGTACTTCCCTTTTGACCCACAGATGATTCATTCTTAGCATACCTAAGAGAAAGTCGGTAGGACGGAGCCATTGGTAGTAGCCATACTCCCCCAGGTAGAGAAATCACGCACATTTCTTCTGAAGTCTCTCCAACATGATGGAATACTACACCTGGTGTGGGCTCCAAAGCACCGACCCACTCTCAAGCCTACTCCTTACCAATGAGTTATATAATATAATGAGAACCCGATGTCTATAAAATTCCTCGCGGTACGTAGGACGAAACCCAGCATTTTCAATGAAGTACTACAGGCCATTTCAATATGAACATGAAATGTGAAATGCCTACTATCAAACACGCTACCAAGATCTTTCATGGTGGACACAAGTTTTTAACTTCGGACGTTCACAGTATATACCGGTAAAACCAAGTATGACATGCCATTGCGAAAGAAAGAATGAAACATTTAGAAATATTGAACTCAATCTGATTCCTCTTACCCCAATCAATAATTCTATCAATATCCGATTGGAGTCGATTGCAGTCTTCTAAAGTTAATATTTCTAAGAATAGTTTTAGGTCATCAACGAAAAGAAGAAACCTGGAATTCAGAATACTCTCTGTGATATCACTTATAAAAATAGAAAAGGGGATGAGGCCTACTTGGTTTAATATTGGGAAGCCGTGGAGCTATCACCTTGTTGACCCATTATTTCAAGAATATGTGCTTTAGCCAATGTTTTGATTGACCCAGATGCAATGATTTTGAATAATGTGTTTTCTCCCTTCGTTTTAATTTTTGATAGCTTGAATGAGGAAATGCTTACAGTTAATATCGTTTTTAGGTATGACGTCATGTCATCTAGCGAAGTATCAGCATGCAGGGGGAAAAGGTGAAAGTATTTTTCTTCATCTTGATTCCTCTGACTGCCTCGTACGACGATGGCGCGCCTTTTTCTGTAGATCGAGGTCCAAAGTTGACTTCCCGAAGTTTGATCTAGGGGTGGTGCATCTGCTATAGTTCCATCAGACGAGGGCGGTGGGGTCCCTGCTGGGTAAAGCGGAAGCAAACGCAATAGAAGTAGACGCGGTAAAGGTAGACTCGGCAAAAGTGGACGCAGCAAGAGTAGATGCATCAGAATTATATGCCGAAGAAGTATCACCTACTATTTTCTTTCCTCGGGAGAATTCTGGAATACAGCATTTAAAACAGCCGTGAACCACAACCCTACTAGGCATACAGAAGCACAAATGCATGTCATTAATAAATCACAAACTGTATACGGAGTTAGAACAATGAGGCATAAAAATCCTGAAATGTTTAATGCATTACCTGAAGAGACTTCTTCTTCGAAAATGAAAAGAAAAGTCAGATCATTCTACCTCCGTAGAACATGAAACAAATACCATGTATCTAAGTATATGCATACCTACGTACCGAAAGTTAATTAATGTTAGAAATAAAACCTAATTATAATATGGTAATATAATACGTATCGAATAAATGTTAAATGTTAAGTATTTAGAAATAAAAACTACTAAAAATATTTATGTATGTTATGTACATACATTGTAATAAAATAAACATGTAAAAATGAGAGATTTCTTACTAATTATATTCAAATTAAATATAATCGGTTTTGTAAGACTTACGTAAAATACAATTGTAAAAATAACAAACCTGAATAAAAAATTATTGAAATGTTTATTTAGTTCGTACAAATTCTTTACCAAATTCGTGGAAATATACAATTTGATCAGAATTTCGTCGTATTTTTTTCGTTACTTTTATTTTTTTTATGGTTCGTTTTTATTGGGACGGGCACATCTTTTCTGCCTTTATGGACTGCCCAACACCGGTCAGTTCTACGAACTTTTAGAACTACCTACACTATCTGTGGAATGCGATATTTTTTATTCCGAATAAATCAAAATTTATTGAAATAAATAATTAGACTATAGATAAAATTATGTCATAACGTCGCCTGCCTCTAACACATTATTTATGCACTAGGTACTTCATACAATGTCATCCAGGCAACATAGTGAAGATTCAAAAATTTAAAAAAAAATACCAAAAAAGAAATATAAAAGAAGTGGTTTGAGGCACAATTCTCGTGCCCAACGAACGATAACCACTTGGAATCGACTGCAGATTTTATGAATTTATATTGTAGCTTTTGTCTAATCTCTAATGAAATCCCATATATTTAAAAATTCCGAATTATGAAAAGGAATCGGAGGCTAACATTATCATTACCAGTGGCGTACTCTATGACCAAAGGTAGTTTTTTCGATTGTAATTGGTTAACTTATAATTTTTATTTGACCATGAGAAAGGAAGTTTTTATTATTATCTTCTGTTTAATTATGTAAATATAACTTAAAAGTGTTAGCAAAGCGACAAATTTCTGATTTTTCATGAATTTGTGGAGATTTCATGTCACGATATTTTTTTAACTTGGGGCACAGCTTTTTAGCATTTATGGTCTGCACGCCACTGATCATTACTGAGGAACTTAAAAAAACGGAACCGGATAGATGCATCTTCTCTCTTTGGTGCTGCAAAAGATAATACGATACATGAAAAAAATAATGTCGTCGACCCCCACTTGGAAATGGCAGCACAAGAAGAAGTAGTCAATATGAATTCACAGTTCACCGAACTGTGAATTTCGTGTTGCTAAATTCATTTTTTAAATTCACATGATTGAATATTGTTCATCCAAGAGAAATTGTTCCACCCTCTATTCTGTAAAGAAATCTCGAAACATTTCCACCGCGGTCGGGTTCTCGGAAGCAACAAATAATCCTGTTATGTTTACAATGAACTCAACTCGGAACTCATAACTGTATTGTAAACATACTGTAAACATATTTATCGCGCTTGAATTAGATATAAAATTCCTACGTTGTTAACGTCATTTAATCGAAATATATTAATCATCCTATTCATGCCAACGCGACGCTACCTACAACCCTCTAATGAATCATTATTACAGTTAGTTATTACCTGTGAAAATCAGATAATGATTGAAAATCATTTAATCTAAATTCATTTAAATCAAATTCAAATCAAAAACTTGCCACGATGAAAACTGAAATTTTTTGTTTCTGTAGAATCAAAAACATAATATCTATACCTTAGTTCAATATGGAAATAACTCAAAATTTCTGGGTTTTGAGTTTATGTTGGAAAATGGTAAAGAAACTCTACGTTCTCATATTTCAATAAAAAAGTCTAATTCGTCCTAACTATCTAGTCAGATAATTCTTTATGGAATTATAATGAAATCAGCACATTCTTAGTTCAATGGAGAAACATGTCAAATGTTTCCGTTTCGAACTTAATAAATGTAGCCATTTACACATATGATATGATAGGTTGTTATAGGTGGACAAAATAACTTTACATCGGAGCGATGTCTTTATGAAAAATTTTCAAATCCAGTTTTTATCAAAATGAGGTATTTTGAGTTACTTCCCTATTGAACTAAGGTATCGATATGTAATATTATTACCTTCACATTTCAAATATGCAATGAAATTGATCGTCTTGCCAAACATAATATTATCTTTTTTGGTATTTCTTGGGCATTTTGATGGCCTCCAAGGTCGAGGGGTAAGGCTCTCGACTACGAATCCGAAGGTCGCTGGTTCGAATCCCGGCGTGCGCAAGTAAATTTTATTTAATTAATTTGTGTAGTTTCACAATTAATTCATTTAAATATAATATATAGTATTGTATCGGACGTCACGTCTCCCGGAATATTTGAAGCTGCACACTTATTATTAAATTATCGTTGTCTGTTAATATGTGTAACGGGCGGTCTGGCGAGCTTGTTCGCACCAGACCACTCAAACTGAAATGACTGAATAAAAGCGTTGGAGCGGGACAGTTGGTGGGAGGGAGACGACTTGTCGGCATCTACACGGCACCGGCGGTCCGCGCTGGTGGACCGCATAAATAGCCTGCAAACGCCAGTTTGCGGCAGTTAGCATTTGATCGCCAGCCTGACAAGTACTCATCTCTGCCCGCCGCCCGCTCTGACTTCTGAACCACTCGCCTTGTTTCACTCTGACCACTGCTTACCTCCATCGGACTACTGCCTCGGACTGGACCCAATAAGCAGCTGCCTCGGACAAGATTAACAAAAGTCGTTGTCGTCAGTACCGTTCCTACTTGCAAAAGGAACGGTAGGAGAGCTACCTCCCCCTCCAAGCCTCGCTCCGTGGATTGGGATCAGTCGGCTTCTTCAGTTCGCTGGTGTGCCAGATTACGTCTGGTACAAGTA
Organism: Halesus radiatus; assembly: GCA_022606495.2. Lineage (NCBI taxonomy): Eukaryota > Metazoa > Arthropoda > Insecta > Trichoptera > Limnephilidae > Halesus > Halesus radiatus. The sequence goes on from JAHDVE020004921.1 coordinate 14,930, forward strand.
TATTGGCGCATGTTCCAGAGTAGAAGATACTCTCAGTATCGCCCTGATGAAAGGCAACCATTCAGAATTGAAACGTTGCTTGAAATGGCTTTTAGCCGTGTTTGGTGACAAGATCTGAATATCTAGGTATTCCCCACCTTCCTCTTCCCCTTCTCCTTCCCCTTCGCAATACTTTCAGCCTCACAACATTTCCCATTTGGGGATGCCATAGTCTTACTGGCTCCAGACGGTTGGGAGCAGTTGGGACTCTTGTGCGGTATTCATATAAAAAAAATAACTATGTAACAATTTCTAGACATTTTGTTTTTGAAGAGTTTTAGTTCACAACGAATTATTTTCATATTTTTTTTACCAGGAGGTACGGAGGAAAATAATGTCCGTCAGGGGCTATGTCATCTTTGAGGATGCTGAGTAAATAATATTTTTGAGGAGGGGCAAGAGTGAACCATGAACATGGGCCTTGAAGAGACCCATGTTGTAGGAGGGAAGAAACACAGAGGCCGGCAAATCGTTCCACAGCCGGGCTATTTAACTCAAGAACAAGTTGTAGACACGAGCCGTTCTCACGTGACAAATGTCAACCGTGGGCAAATGTTGGGCACGCATTTGGTTTGTTTCCCGACTATGCACCGGTGCCGAAAGGATCAATGACGACAGTTCCTCGGAGCATCTTCTATAGAAATACCAGTATAACAAGGGAAGCATTCCCATCTAATGCCTGTGCTCTAAAGATTGCAATCCGTTTGTTAAGATAGGGGAGTCCATCAAACGGACTGCCCGTTTCTGCACAGAGATAAGGGTTTTTTTAAGTAGTTTGGAGCTGGAGACCAGCGGTGGCTCCCAAATTCAAGAGTAGGGCACACTTGCAATTTGTTCAGGGTTAGCAGTTGTGTACTATTAAAAAATATGCGGATCCTGTACAGTACGCCCGCTTCTGATATGCAAACTTGACTCTGACTACGATGAAGCCCCCTTACCTGAGCTGGTCACTTAAAGTTACACAAAGCATATCAATGGAAGACATGTTGGGAAGATGGAGATTAGATTGTCATTTCGATCGTTTTTGGGCGTAATCAAAAATGATTGGGTCTTTGAAACATTAAATTCGGCGAAGTTATCCTTACCCCAACAGGAAACCTTCACGATTTAACCGTTAATTCTATGCTTCAAAGCCCTCCGAGCCTTTGGAGTTGGTGTGTCCTTTGGGGGCTTGTCAAACAAAAAGTTATATGGACTGTATTGTCATCCACGTAACAAAGAATTGGTTCACACGACAAAAGATTATTGACGTGCAACAAAAAACAAAGACGGAAACAGAACCGATCCCTGTGGGACGCCAGCAAAAGGTGATTCCGTCAGCAACCATCCGTATCGACTTCTCCCTCAACCTTGTATTTCGTGAAGGCTATCTATTCTATCTATGTACCTACTGTGATGTGTTTTGCACCTGTGTCACTATTGTAATTTGAAGTTTATAACAAAATGTGTAACAGCCTACATACAATGTAATAAATAAACACAGAAATAAGTCTATTAATATTAAGTAACAAATATACATTGTGAATTAAAACTCTTCAAAAACAAAGCATAATATTATTGTTAGGTACTTTATCGTTTTTCTGGAAAAAATTGTTTTAACAATTTTAAAACGTACAAAATACTGCACATGCCATACATAAGTTTCAATTCTGAAAATGTCGTACTCGAACTTATGTACAGGGAAAAAATAATGTTGAATTATGTGTACTAAAACAGAACCGAACCAGCATCTTAAAAATAAAGCAAAAAATTTTATTTGTTTATCTCACTAAAAACTCGCAAACGATGGGGACAGTCAACCTACAACTAATAATATGATAATTTATCAACATTTTTTGTTTCATATTTGTCCATTTATATTGAAACTCGGGTGAACTAGGGAATAGAAGCTTGAAAAACGTCCATAATTCCATATCTAAAAAAATTATAGCCTGTATTTCACTGTACTTAGGAGTGTTGTAAGATGGATTTGACAGTCAGGAAACCTACCGGATAGCAACTTAAAGAAAATAAATACGTATCATCCAGGCCGAGATTAAAAAGGAACTGAAAATTATATTACCCAAACACAGAGAGCGCCTATGCAGGTTCCCGTTTCTTACACGTAAATAAAAAATTAAAAAATTATATTGTACGCTATTTTTAGTAAAAATTATGGGAAAAAATAAATTAATTAAATATTAAAATTAAAATATTCGCCCTTAGAATAAGATCAAATAATCTAGCCCTGAATTCCTGAAATAAAAAACATAATAAGTAATTATGTTTGTACCTAGATACTAGATACTATACATTTTATTGAGAACTAGCTGGTGTGTGCCCGGACTTGCTCGTGTACAATAATTGATTTGACAGCGAAAGTAACTATCTCCAAATAAAGAAACATTCATTATTTTTATAAACAATAATTATTAATCTAAAACACTCTTTGCGCTATGCACAAAAATCTTGTCTTAAGTTTTTAAGAACTTTAGTTTATCAATTAATAAAGAAACATTCATTTAATTTATTTTTTTTCATTCCAAACCTTTATTTTTTTTTCAAAATATATCTAAATCACAAAGTTCTTAAGTAGGTACCTACTCGTTTTTTTCCATTTTGAAAATATTCTTTTATATTATTCTATTTATAATGTTTTTCATACTAATTTTAAAACGTTATAGCAACAGTTTTACATATTGGATTTCATTCAAACTGCTTTCTAAACCTTCCCGGCACTAATAAAAACAAACTGCGCTATTTTCAGCGACACCGGTCAAGTTATTTTTGAGAAAATCGAGGACAAACAAACAAACATTGATTTTTAACAAGAAAATATGGAGTATCATCGAACCCTTGTTCCAAGACCAGAAATGGTCCAACAGTTTTAGGTAGATACCTACTCCAGAAAACAAAGAAAATATTTAAAAAAATAATAATTATGGAAGGTTTTTAAAATAAGAGCTATGGGCGGAATTTGGATCATTAGCGATTGAGGTGATTTAGTTACGTCAAATTCTATTTAGTATCTAGTTAATCATTAAAAAAACAACAGTTTTACTCTACTTTTTTCTGTGTGATTTTCTAAAATTGTAAAACGACTCTATAATTCAATTTAATTTACAAAACCTATAATGAATGGGGAGTCCAAAGGTGGGTCACCTTCTTTATCAAAAAGTGGGGAAAAATCAAGCGTATGTGATTATCCAAAGCAGATTATTCCAGGTGAGTATTAATATTAATTGTACATGTAAATGTCTAAAAAAATAGGATAATGTAATTAAAAGTAGATTAAAGTTGTACATTTCAAACTCGTTCATAATATGCATAAATTATTGAAAGAACACTTCATTCCATCTGAATTACAACAAGAAACAACTATTTAAGTTGTCAGAGATGCAAAATAATACTTTTAAATTAATTTAAAGCTTAATAAAGTTTTTATTTTCTTTAAACCGTTTTTTTTCTTCTTAAAACCGAAACAAATAACCTAATAATCTATTTTATATGTAATACAGTATATTAATTATACATCAAATAGGTTCTTAGGTTGGGTTTAAAGAAAAAAGAAAGAAATTCAATCTACAAACAGACAATTTCATTGACTGCAAATAATTCTGTCATCATTACAGCAAGTTTTTAATACTGTGGGTTCCTTTATTACCTCACCTTGCATTAAAATATTATTTATTTTTTTGTTGGTCTGTCACGATTAAATTTTATATATTTTTTAAACCACCGTCTGTATTTATATTTTAGGGTACGAAAAAAGGCTACGAAGTTTTGTCAACTCGTCTGCATTGCAAGAATCCTACATAGAACATTTGGCCAACTATGAGAAGGAAAAATTCTCTGGTTCTTCATTCCACGACGCTTTGAACTCTAAAATAAAAAGCTCCTCCTTTTACAACTTCATGGGTGATTTTCACTGCACTATCAAAGCTCGGAACTACCTTGACATAATGCAGATGACCCTGTGGGACTTGGAAAAGTTTGGTTCCGGAGAAGAAGTGTTTGATTTTATCAGAGCAAATAATATCACAGATTCTGTTGAAGATGTTATAAAGAAATCTGTCAAGGATAAAACGTCTTTAGACTTCGAATGGCTTCAAACCGATGTCGAGCTTTTACGTCTAATGAATTATAAAGTAGGCTAGCTTTACTAATTAATAAAATTAAGTATTTGGCCTGGTTATATTTAGATTCATCTAAATCAGAAACGTGAATGAAACATTCTAACTTAATATGTTTTTTTTAACCAGGTAAGTACTCTGGATTCATCCCTAAAGCATTTTACGGGTACTAAATGTTTAAATCTGAGTTTGAACTACCTGTCCAATTTTAAAGGAAGAAAATTACCACGACAGCTACAGATGTTAGAATTGCAGGGAAATTTTATTACTAATGTTCTGTCGCTTTCCCAGGGCCTCCCAGAGAGTCTGGCGTATTTGGGAATAAGCAGAAACCTTATTTGTGACGGTTAGTTTATTTCCATTTTTTTTTTTTCATTTTTCGCAAAAATCCAATTTGAATATACTTTGTTCAAGCCCACTACCATATTTTTTTCAACTATCGACCGATTCCCAAACGTGTTGTAAATTTCTAAGTATTTGTTTAGCGTTATGACAAGAAAGTTTATTGTAGGTTGCGCAATTAGAATTGATGCGATCAACACATACTTAGGGCTGTGTGTATCGGTGTATCTGTATACATTTTCGCCAACGATATCCTTGCAAAGCGTTTTTTTTATATGAATACCGCACAAGAGTCCCAACTGCTACCAACCGTCTGGAGCCAGTGAGACTATGGCATCCTTAATTGTGGAATGCTGTGAGGCTGAAGGTATTGGGGGGGGGAGGAGAAGGGGAAGAGAAAGGTGGGGAAATACCTGGCTATTCATATCTGTTCACCAAACACGGCTGAAAGCCATTTCAAGCAACGTTTCATTTCTGAATGGTGTTCTTTAACCAGGGCGATACTGAGAGTATCGTCCATTCTGGAACGTGAGCAAATATACTTTATATTATTTTTAAATTAATTAATTGTGAAACAGCACAAATTAATTAAATAAAATTTACTTGCCCACTCCGGGATTTGAACGCGCCACCTTTGGATACGTAATCGAGAGCCTTACCCCTCGACCATGTAGGTGTAAAACTGAGAAACAGATGTTTTCTTGCTTAAGCCTATCGCTTTTTATTAGCGAAAAGGGGACAACAAGTGTATGCTATCATCGAATCTGAATAAGCGAAAAGTTTCTGCAGTCACTAAAAACAAAATCCTTTTTTTTTCAATTATAAATATTGAAAGCAACTTTTAAAAAATATTATTTTTTGAAGTCGAATAACAATTTTGAGACTCCCTGATGTAAGCAATGAATCTTCTTGAGTATTGTGTTCGCATTAAAATTCACAGCGATTTCTAGAATGATCAAATCAAAGAAAGGAAATTATGCCATGTTATATTAATTCACAAAGGTTCTAGTTTTATTTTGATACGTAGGCGTACCACTGAGATGCTCATTTGACATTATAATTATAATTAGTAAGCATGTTAATACGAGAATCGCATTTTTGCAGATAATAATTATTTGACTGCTTTGAATACCACAAATATAAGCGTATTAGATCTATCGGACAATGAGATAGTTGACTTGAAGGAAATTCTTTCAGTGTTATCAACTGTGAATACTCTCTACTCTCTCTCGCTAGATGGCAACCCTTGTTCGGTAACTACTTTTATACAACTAAAACACACTACGTATTTTACATTCAATTAATGGAGAACTAGTATTATTTTTTTTTGTAGTTTTGTCAGATCTACAAAGATACAGTGATCAGCTATATTCCTCGGCTCGGGTTTCTGGACAGTATAGAAATTGAAGAAGATGATAGAAACCCAGACTTCAATTTGGAGAGAAGCCAAGAAAACCTGTTCACTAGCGGAGTATTTGTTTTCTCGTGTTACCGCGTGATGGCTCTGCCTGAACCAATTGCTGATAAGGTTTGTAAATTCTCAAATAAAAATTAAATAAAAATTCTACTATTTTTAAAATATATACATAACTGATTGTTCTTTATTGTTCTTAATTTCACATTTCATGCAAACGTTAGGTGTAAAAATGTGAAAATTGTACACTTTATAAGAGATTCCGACCAACGGTTATTAACATTTTTCGTGAATTATTGAACGGTCAGTAGTCAGCACCCAAACAATACACCCTTGGCAGATTTGCTAACTCGAGTAATACTACGAATAATTTATCTATAAATTCTATACGGGTAATTAGATAAATGTATAAGGTTTCAAAAGGCAATAATCATCAAACTGTAATCATTTAAATTCTTTATGAAATACCTACTGGACTATTAGATAAAATGTTCAAAATTGCTATCACTGGTTTACAAACTGCACCTATTTGACATATTGGAAAATATTTCATTGATTTTAAAAGATTATGTTTGAAGATGTTTGTATTTTGAAACCATATACATTTTCATAAATAAGCGTATATAATTATCATCTGTACTTTTGCTTGAGTTAACAAACTACGAAGAGACGTTTAGGGTCATTTTCGAGTGTTGACCCTTAATATTAGGTGGAATAAATACAGGGTAACTACCTATTGTAGTTTTTGACAAATGTTATCAAAATAATACCACGAATTTTGATATAAACTTTAATGACGTAGTACAAAAATTGGTTATTATGGAGGATTTATTGGACATGACAATATTTTTTACACGCAACCAATTATTACTTTTTGTTCTTCTGTTTTGCAGCTGTGTTGTGATAAGGTGATATAATAAAAATGTTACGATATTTGCAGGGACTTATTTAGGACCGGTTTTATAACCATCCGTTCGTAACGCTTGATACCATTTTTAAGATTGATTAGACGAGAGATTACCGGTCGTTTGACAGCTGTCAGTTGTTGGCCGACAATCGCTTATATGAAACCGTAAACTGTTTTAATTCAAAAGACAATATATAATTTGGATCTGTGAAATGGATTCCTCATCGAACAGTGAAAGTCATGACGAGCTAATGGCAATTATTAAAAAAAACGGGTTCGTTAACAAAACGGTTCGTTACGTAACAGAAATTTTACGGTTCGTTTATAAAACTGACCCTTAATGTTGACCGTATCGGTACTATAATTTCATTACTGCAGGGTTTTGAGAGTAAATATTAATTTGGATTATATTATTTTTAGGCAACGGTTAAGATGTATTTTTTGGAGATAATGCTCCCCCTGCTGGATGATGTCCTGAAGGAATTTATTAAGTACAACAACGTGACCTTCTATGATTTACCCGGCAATAAAAAAACTGAACCTTCCGTATTGATTTATGACTATGGCACTCACACGAGCTTTTCTTCAGGTGAATATAAAAAATTTGCCAAGATAAAATACTCGTAAATAGAAAACGAAATATGATTTTCTTCTTAAAATACAAATTATTTTGATTCATAAAGTTTTTTTGAGTAAAATAAAAAAAAAAACATTCAGCTTTGCTAATCTAGTTATTGACTTAATGTATAAAATTTTCTATGTTGAGTGTGATATGTTTCTCTAGACCAATTTTACGATGACACCAACCGAACCGCAAATGATCAAAAATCTGTTTCAAATACTGTTTCAACCGATGTCCCAAGGCCAGATTCGGATGCTGAAATTCTTATTTCTCCCTCACTTCAACTGGAAGAAATATTCGAGAAACAAAGGATCAAAACAATAAAACAGCCCTGGAAGAAGATCGTGGAGTTTGATATTCCAAGTATTATTATACCCTGTGATGATCTGCGAATCTTGAGGGATGTTTTCAGATCAAAAGTAACAGTTAATTTAATATGTGCATCGGTAAATCAACCCAATAGTGCTTATTCATAAAACCTGCCAGTCTACATACATTTCAACTTCATCCCGCTTCCAAGATGACACACTAGAGTTACCGTTTAGTTATTAAATTTACACATTTCCTCATATAATTTTTTTGAAAATGAATACATATTTTTAATGAAATTTATGTCATAGGTATTTCCTGAAATAATGATCTTACATACTTAATAATATGTAGTTGTAACCTTAGATCATAGAACGTAAACATTTGAGTTTGTAGCATTTCTCTTAGCCTTTTGTGGAATGTTTTGACGATTGAATATCAAAAAAATAACTTTCTGTTATAAAACTGAATAGGGAAAGTATATAAGTATTTTTAGGAATAGCTACAAATTTTAGGCTGGTGTTATGTTAGCTCACTTACTGAGATACAAATGATTAACGAAACTAGGTAACGGAGATTTCCATCTTGGGAGCGAGAAGGTTAAGAATGTCAACATATTTGTTTTGGCTTGTCCTCTAATGAATTTCATCAGTTACGATTCTTTTCGTGCAGTTAAATCCGGCTGATTTGAAAATTCCCAAAGGAAAAAGTAGCACGGGTAAAAAAGATTCTAAAATGTCACAAATGAAGGCAGCTGATTCAACATCTGACGGATGTATCCTCGATAGAGAAACTGTGGCGAGTTTCCATTGCCATTTGATCTCTCCGAAGTGGAAAACGCCACTTTTGGACTATCAGTGGACGGAGAATGTTAATGCAGAAGATGCGGATATAAGTGAAGGCTTAGAGGTAATTATTATTTACCATTATGCAATATATTTTAGTTACAGATTAATAGTTATGGAGATTTATTAATTATGTTTAGTGTTTTTTTTTACCCGTAGTACCTACTACCTACACATTGATATGTATTCAATTCGTTGTAGGGCCTGAAGTATCTCGATAATTCAGTTAAAACTGCAGCTGGAAAAGGGAAAAAAGGAGCGATTATAGAAGAAATTGTTACTTTGGAACCACCCTTGGAAATTCCGGAGGAACTGACGTGTCACATTGGCTTCGGCGTTTTGAGAACAAAATAAACATAAATGATTTGACACGCACACTAAAATTATACAAAAGGACGACGATTACAATATCATTATTTAAAAAGTTTAATTCACGATTTCAGGAATAACTTTTTTGTAAATATCAAATTACAGCTTTACGTTTAACTATCAAATATATTTTTACACAATCTTTAATATAATGCATTTTCATATAATACGTACGCTGAGCCAATACCCTTTTGATATCCATGTTCCTGTTCACCTTCACGAGCTTTATGGCGTTCATCTTTGTTCACGGGCTTCACTCAAATTTCTCCAATTTTGCCGATTATCAGTCTCTCTCATCCCTTTAAAGACGGCAGATGTGTATTCAGATCACCAGCCCATCTTACCAGTATCTGGTTTCTTCTTCTCTTTGCCAAACAGTTCACCATCGGTCGCAGGCAGAAAAAAAATACAAAAAAGTCAATTTTTCTGAGCACCGCGCCATTTAGTGACTAAAATCAAGGTTGATAAGGGCACTTTACATCTTGTTAAAGTTTATAGCCCCCTTTAAATAGATATGTTAAATGGACAGAAGTTAGAGGTGTAGTTTTTTGGATGTCACCCTGTGAACTCTTTCAATGTTTTTGTTAGACAATGATGAACTTCAGCAAGTAAAAATATTCATAATCCTATCGTTAAGTACCTCATATCGTTTAATTCCAAGGTTCTGCCGCAGTATTACAAGTGGTGGGTCCCAATTGATAGATTTTTTTGCATTAATCAGAGCAGACAATTGAATAATATGTACCATACCGAGCATTATTCACTTGTCATGATTGAGAGCTGGTATCACCGGTGACCAGTTCTCAGCTGACTGCGAGAGATAAAAGAGTTCTTAGGGAGTCTTCAGTTTATTAGTGTTTGATAGTATGATGTGAAAGTGGCCGTTAGAGGTCTCGCAGAGCTTTTAGATATGAAGAATCTAGAAGCTAAACTTGAACATGTAAGTATTCAATAACAACTTATTACCAGTACGAGATAATATTATTGTGTTTTGAAGACTACGTTAGTTTTGTCATTACTATCACCAACCAGCTTTTTATATCATTTTATGGCTTTTCTTTAGGGCAACAATGAGAAGATTGAGCGAGGAAATTGGGTATCGAAAACTGAGTTCTTGCTCTCTTGTCTTGGATATGCTATAGGAATTGGAAATGTTTGGAGGTTTCCTTACTTGTGCTACAGGAATGGTGGAGGTAATTAAATTATAGTTTATTTATATGGTTTATATGTCCATGTTTTTATTTATTGGGACATATTTTATGCATATTCGTAAAAGGCATTCACTTGGTGGCTTGCCATAATTACAACATAAACACATCAATTTGTTTTAAACCATTACAATTTAATATAATGATCGACCGATTTTGGAAGTTCCCTTCCTTCGTCAGGACTGTATTGAAATTCTTAACATAATCCTTTGCTTTAGTCCTTTACTTTAGTCCTTTACTTTAGTTCTTTACTTTAGTCCTTTACTTTAGTAATTTACTTTAATATTTTACATTAGTCCTTTACTTTAAATAGAGTCCTGACGAAGGAAGGATACTTCCGAAACCGATGGATCATTATATTAAATTAAATTGGTTTAAAACAAATGTATGTGTTTAAATTTTAAATATTTTATGATTATCGTATTTTTTGTTTTAAAAGGAGCTTTCCTGGTGCCTTATCTACTAATGCTCTTCTTGTGCGGACTTCCGCTATTCTACCTGGAGACGAGTATTGGCCAATTCTCTAGTCTAGGCTGCATCACTATGTTCAGGATAGCCCCTCTTTTCAAAGGTTCGTATTTACCAATAATTACGTATTTTCAATGCAATCATTCGGTATTCGGTTTGGCAGTTTGGTGATAACTTTGAAGAATGTCGCACTTGTGGTGTTGAAATAAACTAGCAGAACTTGATGATGAAATTTTATTAATAAACTTATTTTTATTGGTACCAATCGCTTTATTTAGATCACAGAAATGAAAACTCGACCATTATTTTTTTTTCTCATCAACTCAGGAGCTGGTTATGCGACGATAGTGATCAACATCATTTGCACAGCCTACTACAGCCTAATTCTCACCTACCCCCTGATTTTCATCAAGAACTCGTTCGGTGCCACCCTCCCCTGGGAAGACTGCGACCACTCCTGGAATACGGAAAACTGTTTGAAAGTTAGTTTGATTTTGTTGCTGCGTGCTTCCATTTCCGCTTCCGTTATCATTTCCGCCTTAGTACTAATAAAAGTTAATACATTCTCTTACCTACAAACGAAGGCTTCAATATTATGGATGAAGATGAAATTTTACTTGCAACCACTCATATAATACTAGTGCAGTAAAAGTACCAAATTGAGGTTTTACATTACTTACTTAAGACACCAAAAGATCAAACATGAAAACTTTCGCTGCTAAAAGAAAAAAAAACTTTAACCTAATTAAAAGATAACTAAAGTCATTTTCTATCTCGACTTTAGTATTTGTTTTAGGACATAAATATGAATACGTTATCTTCTTTCAATACGTTCATTTAATCTTTTTTAATGCACTTGCAATTTGCATGTATGACATCGTACAATCGTTCCACTAGCCAGAGTCTAGGAACTATTTAAAATGGTCCCCCGATATGAGTATTGATATGAAATAAAGGTAACATAAGTCGATGCAAAAACCTGTACTTACTTCATTTCCTATATCTATACGAGTATCTAAGCATCTACGTATAGAATACGCCTTTACTCTGGCGAGTTTCCTTCTGTCTCCCTCTAGTTCTTAATACCCAAGGGTAGCTGGCATAATATGCTTTGTCATTTATTCTTTTTCAGATATCTGGTACTGAGGAATTGATTGGCAACTTTACAAAGAACTCAACCATTAAGACGCCATCCGACGAATTCTTTCAGTGAGTGAGTTTTATTTAATTTGAAATAAATCATTTAAAACATGTTAATTAACTTATTGTTTTATTACTTATTATCCTTTTTTTTCTTTTTTTTTTCGAAGAAGAATTCTTCTTCTAGATGGTTTTCACTTTGTGATGTCATTATGTATTTTAATTAAAACAAAATAACTTTGTATACATCACTTTATTAATATACAATATTACTACATGTTTCGTGAGCGATGCTCACATCTTCAGGTGTCAATGTATACATTGTAAACATTGATACCTGAAGTATACATCGATACCTGAAGATGTGAGCATCGCTCACGAAACATGTAGTAATATTGTATATTAATAAAGTGATGTATACAAAGTTATTTTGTTTTAATTAAAATACTTATTATCCTTTCGTAAACGTTATATTTGTTCATTTGGTCAAACAAACAAAAAAGTTTTTTCAACGAGTTCTCGTACTGCAATATTTTACTCCCTTCTACAATATTGGTATATTTAAGTTCCAGATTCCCTCTTCATATCCTTGAATGAACATTTCTACATATTTTTCAGCAACCACGTTCTGGTAATATCCGAGAGCATAAATGAACTAGGCTCCATCGTGTGGGAGTTGTTTTGGGGCAACTTGTTCGCCTGGGCCGTTATGTTCGCCTGCATCGCCAAGGGAGTGAAGTCGGTGGGCAAGGTGGTCTACTTCACCGCCACCTTCCCTTTCTTCATACTGATCGTGCTGTTCGTCAGGGGTATCACGCTTCCCGGAGCTATGGATGGGATATATTTCTACATTTATCCACAGTGGCATCAGCTTCTGAACTTAAGGGTATTCATTTTATTAATATTGTCACGGAGACGGTTTGCATTCCTCTCGGGCCGTAGGTCATTTGTGCTTTCTCCCATGTTTCCCCTAATTTATTTTCCAGGAGCCAAGTTTCTTTAATGAAGTTCACGAGGGTTGGAAATTTCTCCCGACTCCGCAGCGTGGTTCGCCAGATATCTGAGCCTTGTTTCTATCAAAGTCGGCAATTGGCATCATTGATTAGTCTATGTCTCTTCATCCTATTCACATTTCCACACGATTATTAGTAACGAATAATTTTACTTCCAGGTTGAATACTTGGCCAGCTCGTTTTGGGTTTGGGTCGACTATGAGCACTTTTCCATTTTCTAAATGCATAATCAGTTTTGGCGATTCCATTTGTTTAAACAACATGATGTACCAGATATCTGAACCTTCTTCCAGTCAAGGCGTGAGATCGACACCATAGTTGAATAGGTGTTCCTTCATCCTCATCATACTTTTATGTGTCTCCTGAGGGAATTTAAGTGTCACATTGCTTTCCAATTTGGTGTATATTTGTAACTTGTCTGGAATTTATGATCGTTATTTTTTTCAGGTATGGGCGGATGCAGCCATACAAATATTCTACTCCCTTGGTCCTGGATGGGGAGGAATAGTGAACATGGCCAGTTACAATAAATTTAACAATGACAATCTTTCGTAAATATTTTTTTTCCTTTCTTATTCGCCTACCTACCAGGTTTAACCTATAGTAAGGTAGATAATGTAAATCATGCAATAATTTAATTATGTACATAATGTAACATATTGTACTTATATGAGAAGAAAAAAAAAATTTGATCGATTTCTGAAAGTATACAAATTTTGCGAAATGCTATATTTTACTTGGAATTCTACTTACAATGTAAATTACATGCCTCAAATAAGAAACGAAATATTTTCCCAGAAATCAATAAAACACGGAATAAATGATTTCTTGGAATTCCACCCGGATTACATTTACGACGGTGTTCAATCATAATAATTGATCGAGGGAAATTTTTATACTGCCTCTTTTTTATCAATTAACGCATACGGATACCGAAACAAAAAGTGAAATCTTTTTAAGAGATTCTTGTTTGTGTAATGGTGTACTGTATCGTGGGACTACTGCGGGTTAAGGAGGAATGAGGTTGAGTGCTCCAAACTATTCCGAACCAATTTGAACCACCATCAAACGTGCGCTCTTTAAAATGATTTGCATGTATATACATGTATCACATTAGGTTAACGATAGTTTAGAAAAAAGGATTATGGGTAACTATTTGTCAGCAATAACAGTAGCGTGAGCGGTGAATTGATGTTGGGAATTTATTGGATTTTCTGCATGACCGTTAGTAAATAACTTTTTTTTAAATCTGTTGTTTTCCAGTGACTCCATAATAGTCCCTATAGTAAACTGCGGCACCAGTATCTTCGCCGGTTTCACCGTGTTCTCCGTCATCGGCTTCATGTCCCACCGCACTGGGCTGCCAATTGAAGACGTCGCCTCCGCCGGGCCCTCGTTGGCCTTCGTCACCTACCCCGCCGCCATCACTATGCTGCCCTGGTCCAACCTCTGGGCCGTGCTGTTCTTTGCCATGCTCTTCTTTTTGGGCATCGATAGTTGTGTGAGTAACTGGTTTTACATCTTTTGGTTATGTTTTCAAGTTTGGCTTATCTGTGTTATCTACCTTCGGCTGTATTCGCAGTGTACTCTCCCATTGTGACCATCGAGCAGCTCGATCGTCGTCTTGCTGGTCTTTCCAAAAGCATCCGTTTATTTCTTCATATTGAACTTTACTCTTATTTTCATCTGACTGCGTGTCCTATTGCTCTATCCCATTGAATACCTACGTAGCCCCCACAAGCACCCAATTGATCTTTACACTAACAAAACGCTAAGCGCGAGTTAAAAGATAGAAATTTAGGCCGTTGGTCGAATATCTCTACCGTTCTGTTTTTCAGTGGGCTGTTTTCCGGTAGTGGATAGATCATGTATTTTTTAATAAAACTTAATTTTATAGTTTTGGATAATCTTATAATGCTAATTTAGAAACTTTTTGATCGCTTACTTAAATTCCTTTTTTTCTTCTTTCAGTTTGTTCAACTGGAAGCAGTTATATCTGCTTTACTAGACGAATGCCCCTCGCTGATGAAATGGAAAACCTCGGTGACATTCCTCAGTTGCGTTTTGTTCTTTGGGCTATCAATTATATGTACGACAAATGTAAGTACCCGCGCTTACTGTCACGTCCAATGATTTTATGAATTCCTGATACAATTTTAAACGTATCTAAAAAAAAAATATTTAAATTTTATTCATTATATTGTAAATGGCCTTTAGTGGTTTTTTCATACTTTACCATAAAATTTAAATTATAATAGTGACTTAAGTGACATTTTCAAAAATTTTAATTTCAAAATTCTCAATTCTTGAGAAAAAATCATCAACATCAATACATACGTAACGACTCTACAAGAAGAAGAAATGAAATAAGATTCCCTTTCAAAAGAAAACAAAATCGCAAAACTCACTACTATATTTATAGAGCCATGAAGATCTTCCAAGAAATATCGGCCAATACAAAAGATGAAGAAAATGTTTTTAAATTTAAAAAAGAAGTGACGAAATACGTAAAATGCAATTTTTAATGTCGCAATTTGTAAATCTTTATTGTATATTGGGACTTAAATTGCAAAACAATTGTGTTTAAGACATATTCTGTTCATATTAGAATACGTCATAAAACCAAAGTACATGTGTTCTATTTTAAGTTAAATAAAAATAAAAAATGCCTCGCAAGCAAGTTCATCAATAACATTTTCTATGTATAATTCAGTATAATTTTGCTCATTAGTGTAATTTTTATCATAGAATTATTGATTTTAGGCGGGAATGTACATTGTGCAGCTGATGGATTGGTACTGCGCCTCCGTCGGCATTATAATGATCTGCCTGATTGAGATCGTCATAGTCGGATGGACCTACGGCTATGATAACTTCACCAGAGATATTCAGTTCATGAACGGCCATAACGTCCACTGGATATGGAAAGTCTGCTGGAAATACATCACGCCTACAATTTTAACGGTACGATACAATTATCCGTGTATCCGTGAATTACTGAAACAAAAACCGCCAAATATCCTTCACGTAGGTTATTCAACTGTTCATATTCATCGGCTAAAAATAATGTGGCGAGTTACCTAAGCAGCCACTTTAGAAGATTAGTTTCACGCTGTAACTTTCCTCGTAATGATTTATCACTCTACCTAATACGCAATTTACTTCGTTCTGGAAATATGCTCTTTTACACAGTTTCAATTTCTGTTGGCAGTGACTAGCATGAAAAAACAAATACAAAAATATATTGCAAACGTACAGAAAAAAAAGCACAAAGGAAAAATTCTGCGTGATTATGATATAAAAAAAAATTTGCTTAACACCGGCTTCGCCCACGAAATTTTTTCTCGGTAAATTCGAACGCATTATTTAGCGAAATCTTTTTACTTATTGTACATTTGAAAACAACAGAAAGAAAATATTGCGTTTTGTCTTATTGATGGACAGTTAACTGTATATTCCAACGCGTATGATGAAAATGACTCGCTAAAAATAATTGTGTTAACCCAAAAATTTCGGTTATAAATGGTACTGTACAAAATACAGATATACATAAATAGATGAGAGATTTTTTTTCCCTTTCTTAATCTCCGATTGAACTCCCAATGAGGTAGGCCACGAACCGCCACAGATTTTATTACATTGTTTGCATGATACATATATATTTATTTTAAAAAATAACGATTTCATACGAAATATACAATGCACATAAGAGTAATAAAAAAAAGAGATAAATACAGAAAAAATAAGATAAATGCAAAGTCAAGAGCGGTCAATACAATTCTAAAAATATTATTTTTATAAGTTGATAGACTTTCAATACTCGTGGTATCGCTATAGCATAAAGGCTGAAAAGCTGTGCCTAACCTTAAAAAAACGAACCATGAAAGAAAATAAAAGAATTTTTGATCAAAATGTATTTTTCCACAAGTGTTGTGAAAATTTTTTTACGTCACAATTGCTCTACATCAATAAATCGATTCTATTTGTCAATTTATATTTCTTGTAAGATAATAAAATAAGCAGCTTAAAATATAAATTTCGCAATCATTCATACCCGAGCTTGAAACACTACACACATCAGACAGCCTACCTTTAGTCTTAGAGTAATGCACGCCACTGCGATATACTACTTATTACCTAATTTATGTAGTCGATTCATCACGGCTATGTAAATTTCATGACGTCGTTTGAGAATTTTTGCTGCTCCAGAAATCAAATACTTTGTTTTAACATACAATATTTAATAACGTAATTTTAATTGTAAAGCCATAATTCTTACTACAATATTTCCTGGCCGTTGCAGTTTATCTTCATCACTACCATCATATGGAACAGAGACCTGACGTACCTGGACGAACCATATCCCCGTTGGAGCATCAAGCTGGGCTGGTGCATGTGCTTATCGTCGATGATCTGCATCCCGGTATACATGCTGTACTTCCTCGTCTTCTGCTCCGAAGGAAATCTGCTCGAGGTATGATGTGCTGTAAATAATAAAATACTCTTCATAATAAACACATTTTTCCTCATAGCACCAACCAGTACCTATCAAACGCATCGACGGTCCCAACGAATAATGTCGGATGTACAAATGGTACTTCTTATTAGAGCTGTTCAATGTTTCGTTTCTACGTGTTTAGAGTTTCACGTCTACATTTTTATTATTTTTAAAGTGTTGTTTTTGATATTTTGTATAAACCCCTATTTATTTCGTTGGAAAAACGTATCATTGCAACTACTAGAGTTCTAATGCAAAGTTACCAATTTACACATCCGACATTGTTTGTTGGAACCGTCAGCATATACGTAAGTATTTACTCAATAATATTTGTTTTTCTCATCTCTTTATGAGAATCCATCATACTATATTCAGATTATCTGTTATACGTAAATGATTACTTTAAACTTTTCAATTTCATATTTCTTTGAACTTAAGTATTATACTTTTTTCTAGATGTATTAGAGTACCATATTATGTCAATACTAGCTTTTTTCCCCTTCTATTTTTGCATAATGGCACTTATAAACTAAACTTGTCGATTTGACTGTCCTAAAACGGGATTTGTTCCTAGTTGGGCAGTCAAAGCTTTCTTACATTTTGTTGTTAAATACTCGTATGTGTTTCAAATAAATAAAAATTATTATAATTAATAAGTAATAAACCAGTTGCGAACGACATTTTTTTTGGTTCGGTCACGATTTCGAATGCATTCAATATCTTTTGATACCTTATAATCGTACTTTATCCTTAAATCTTTTTTTTAATTTAATCTTGTATTTTTATCTGTCAAAAGATCTAACTTATATCAAATTATGTTATTTAAATGTAGAAATAACCAATTATCGTATAATTCAAGATCGTAGAAATAAATCAAAGGTTTTTAATGATTTTTCGCCAAAACAATGTGAGCAAGCCAAAAAATGTTAAACTGAGTGACGTCACCTGTAAAAAAGGGGGAATTATTCATTTTATCACAAAAAATTTGAAATATTTATTTTTTAGAGGCATTTGTGTATACTGTGTTCTACACAGATAACCGTTCGCGTGATTTTTCTTAAGTCTATGAAAAATGAATTCAAGTGGCTCATTATTATATTTTTTTACGCTCATTCATTTTTAGCTATTTACCTTTCCATAAACACTCATATCGTTAAATATCTTGATATATGTTGATCTGAGCATAAACAGTATATAAATAACGTTCCATGTCAACTCATTATTTTTATAATAGCTCAGTTAATACTATAGGAAAACTCCAATTAATTTTTACTCCCATTCACTTTGTGATGAATTACTTTTCCATAAACGCTACATTAATAACGGTCAATGTCAACCGACTATTTTGTATAATAGTCCAGTTCTCCTCATTCTAGGTTAAGTAGTTTTCTCTTTGTCTTGAAACTGCTTAGATAATACGTCAATATTATTTCATCGCATTGTTTATAATGCCCCCATTCATCGCTTTGCTTACTATTCACTTCGTAATTAAGACTCTATAGAGAATTCAGCTACTTTGGAGCACAAAAGTCTCTATTTTCCTGATGACTATCTAAGACAGCGCCGTCATAGGTTATTCCATCTTTCTCCCTGTACAAATATCCTGCCAACGATTCTCCCGGTGAGGAGGATTATATTTCTCCTGAACAAAATCTCACAGGATATCGACGTATTTTGCGTCAGTGAGGATAGATTCAAAACGGAAATCCTATTGATTCTTGAAAGAATCTCGCCTCATTGCCTTTTTCTTTATTTTCTAGAATTTTTATTTTTGTACTTGAAAATTTGTAAATCTTTTTGTCTTACAAATTTAAGAAGGTACGTGTAATTTCTCAAACTTATTAAATGAATGATATATTTGTAATGTGTAAGAAATTAAATTTAAAAAAATATATTATTATGATCTCTATTAGAAATTTATCCTTTTACCCTTTTTAGGGATGAGGGTTGTTACCCTATTGTAATTACAAGCAATCTCGAAATACCACTTCAAAGCATTTGAATTACTTATCAACCTCGGAATCCAAATCGGAAGTTTAATGTAAAACATGGAATTTTATTATTCTAGCGCATCAAGTTTTCTCTCCGCCCTGACACCAAATGGGGCCCGGCCAATGACATTGTGGCCGCGGATTGGAAGCAGAAAATGAACAATGTTATTCCTTTAATTTCTGTAGATTCAAATAAAAACATATAGTTAATAATAAATAAAATAAACTCTGTACATACTTAGTGAAAATTTAATTAAAAATCTAATGATGTTGAGTGTTTCCTTTATTTTTATTGTCAATGCGTGGATGGTCTGCAATCTGTAGCTCCTGTTACCACGCAGCACATATAGACCCATTGCGCTGTCCCCAATACTTCAGCTCATTTCTTTGATAGTGGGCTAATAGGATTATCATTGGATGTTTGACTATGTCGCCAGGTTCCACTACATATTTTCTGAGGTGTCTAAGCCTTCTTCCCCTCATAGTCATGAGAAATTACAATATAAATGAATCTCTGATTCTTATTTCTCTTCACATCTCCCACAGCTCTTTGTGCTTTCCACTCCGAAAATATCCTGTCTCTTGAGGTGATAGTGCCTCGTTAATAGTCTTACTAGCAATGAATTTCCTCAGTGAATTTCCATTTTGAGTGATAATTGTGTGGCTGTCTTGGGGCTTGTGCCGTCTATGGGAACTTTTCCATTTTCTGTTTACAAAATACGGATGGTGTACTATTCTTGGAGTAACAATTTTTTTTGTAGAAGATTTTTCTTTTATCTTCTGTTTTATAAGAACGATCGTAAACGATTATAATGAACTGTAACAGGGTTACTAACAGTTTACGGGCAGATGCGAAAAGGTTATATTGAGCTTCCAGAAAATGTACGTATTCGTTGTTCAGCGTATTGAACACATAAATAATTATTTTAATTTGATTGTAAGCAGATGATTTGGGTTTATTAGCAACGGCTTACTAAAGCGAAATGTTACAGCCGCTCTAACTCGACAGAAATAACCATTCCTAGAATGTAGATTAATGTGACTACATTGATCATTCAGCGTATTTGATTTGGACTTATAAATAAACTGTAGGTACGAATGCATTGGCTTGCAAGTTACAAGTAGCCTTGTTTCAGTAAATCTATTAATTTAGCGGTCTAGTCGATTCATAAATAAATAATATTGATCTAATATTATGATGTTAACAACCAATGTTAATAATCAACATTTAAGATTTATTGCAGAAAATCCGTAGTTTCTAAATAAAGAGATTAATTTGTTGTTAAATTATGTAGTACTAGCCACATAACCCGGGTTTGCTCGGAATTTGTAAAGCCTGTAGTATTCTTCTGTTTAGAAAGTTGAACGGATATGACGAAGCTCCATGGCTCGCAATGGAAATAATATTTGATTAGCTTAAAATAAAGTTAAGTTTAATGTTGTTGTCTTTAACAAAAATAATAAATGCTTTTATGAAATCAGTTTATTGTGATTTTTTAATTTATTCAGGGAAGAACAAAAACCCAAAATAATGTCCGCGATTGTCGTGGGCAGGGGGTGGGGGCTTGATTTGGCTGTGAATCTACCCGCTTATTCAGTACCGGGGGCGGCTTCCAGGTTTATGTGATGGCTGGCGTACGGGGTGTTTCCGGGTAGTGGGGCGACGTGGACGGATCCGCGGGTTGCCGCGACGTACCTGGGAACAATAACAAAATACATAACTTTATTTATTATATTATGCATCGAGTAACTGAGTAACCTACCTGCCAACTAAATCTTTATTTTTTTATATGTAATTTAATTTCTGTGTGAATAATTTATTCAAATAGTGGACGAAGGAACACCCGAATGGGAAGACTCCGATACCTGAGGAGCCACTTGTGGAACCAGGAGACATCGAAATACATTCAATTCAACCCTTCATTTAAGTGATTGAACTACCATCAAAGGATTAAGGTGAAACATAGAAGTAAATCATAACCATATATAAACTGGGCGCACAATTGGGTTGGGCAGGAATAAAACTGGATTATACGAGTATATTGTATAACTGGATGCACAGATTAAGAATATTGATTGAAAATATTGACGAAACCGTAATCGAAATAAACTCATTTTGGTTCTCAACTCAGTTCAGTGTTGTCCACGTCCCTTCCTACGCTTAAATCCCGAGTTTTTTTCTTTGGAGCAGTGGCCTTAATGTCGTCAAACCATTTAGTTTGAGTTCTCCTTCTATTATTTTTGTTCCCTCGATTAAGCAAGTAATGGGTTTTTCGCACATAGGAAGCAATCTTCTTTCTCACGAGCCATGCTTTCGGCGGGTATCGCATTTCACAGCACGTTTCCTACAAGGTATTATTTTATGATACTTGGCAATGATCCTATTTTGAATGAAAACTCACCTGGGGTTCACGGCGGGAGCGGGATAGAAGGGTAGCTCCTGGAGCTGCCTGAAGGTCGACGGGAAGGAGGGGCAGAGCAGCCGGTGCACTGTACGTCGTACCAACGCTTTATTATCTTATGTACTAGATGAGGGATGGCGAACCTATTACTTCAAGTGTATCTTATACCCAGTACTCCAACATTGCCAATCATAACAAAATTCTGGAACCCTTGACACTCCCTCTACCTCACTTTCGGCTAAAATTCTATACTTACGTTATGATTAAATGTTCGTATTTTATGCCAGGCTGACAAACAAATGAGGGCAAGCCTTTTTTGTTCATACATTCTGTGAAGACATTCTCACGAGCGAGGCTGTGCGTTTATGAGAAAAATTCACCACGGGCAGTAACAACAACTAAAGGTCTCTTCACATCTACCAGCACCGCGCAGTGCAGAACAGTTACAGCACAGCCACGATAACATTAGTTGCCTACATTATCTATGAACACATGCATATTACGACGTACGCAAGCGTAACGTATCCGCACATGCACGGACTAGCACCAGCCGAGATTATCTGCAAAAATATTTTGATATGCTGGTGGCCGCTGAATAAGTATGTTCACATACCGTCAGCACGGCCATCTTCATCAGTTGACGTCATTAGACGCAGATATATCTAAAACTGAGAAGATAGATAACAATAAATTGATTGAATTGGTCGGGGAATTTAGGTTGTAACATAAAATAATTATGGAAATAGAAGTATAAAATCCTCAAACATGTTGTCTCGGATGCTAACGCTCTGTAAGTTGATAGTTCAATTTAAAGTAGTTATCGCATCTGTGCTGTGTCTGTGCTATGCTGCACGATGTGGTGTGAATACTCGCGTCTATGCTCTGCCAGTAGTGTACTGTTCTGCTCTGCACGGTGCTGGTAGGTGAGAATAGACCTTAAAGGTCCACAACGCTCAGCCCAGAAGCAGAATGATGAAAAGCGAGATCTTATTTACTTTATTACACTCGTACATATTTCAAACTTTGTCAAAAAGCGACACAATTGTCATAGGTTCGCCATCCATATGTTGGATTATGAAATACAATGTGCAACACTACGATATACATATTGTTATTTAGGGGTGGTAATTAGAATATGAAAGTCATTAAATATAATTATGTAATTCCTCAAACGGTCAGGTCCGAAATGCCGACATTTTATTTTTATACCCATTTCTTTCCCACTTTGCTTAAAAACGCGGGGATGGTTTATAAACTGGCCACTTTTAAAACGGCACAAAATGGTGCTAAACAAATATTAAAGTGCGACTATTGACAGCTCCGCAAACGTAACGTCTCTTGTTCACATATTCGTCATTTATTAGAAAGAGGGGTGGGTTACAACGGATCTATTAACGGTGTGCCTTTATTATAGATTGGCGGGCAAGGTATCTTTATTGCTTTTCTTCAATTACGTTTGCGTATATAATGTGTGCATATGACAATTTAAACTAAAATTACCTCTTTGATTTAGGTACCCGAGAATGAATGATTGGGTGAAGTTAATTCCAAGACCAATAACTACGCATGTGTTGCAGACTCACCCTGGCTGCACGACGGGCGCGGGCGCGGGCGCGGCATAGGCGACCACCTGAGGGTGCACCAGCAGGGGCGAGTGCGCGGCGTAGGCCAGCGGCGCCGGGTGCGCGAACAGCGGCGCGTGGTAAGCGCTGTAGGCCGAGTAGCCCAGCGGCAGCGGCCCGGCGGCGTAGGTCAGAGCAGGGTAGTGCGCGGCCAGCTTCAGCGCGGGCGGGGCAAGAGCCACGATGCTGGCGTGGCACACGGCGATCAGGCTCAACGCTACCAGGATAAACTGGAAACACACAAAACACATTTACAGAGTGTTAACAGACGTACCTGACTTACTTACCAGGAATGGCTTATTCAGAGTAAAAAAAAATTAATGAAATTTTAGTCTACCGTGAAATTATTCTTTTTTTTTAAATATATAATCACTAAAAAAATATTTCGTATGTCGTCACTATTCACTCTGACGAGTAACCACCCAATTAAACTAATTGCATACCCAACTATATCCACATTTAGGTATAAACATACAGTGAAGCATAAAAAATTTTCCCCGAGAGTAAAAAAATATTTTCCTTTCGAATATATCCCTAAAATTATTTCTTATCGTATGTTGTTAGGTCTATATTATGTCTAAAAATTGGGTGCAGTTGATGACATGTTCACCCCCCTTTAAAACACGAATTTATTTATTTTGTTACGTACATAAAAAGTCCAATTTATTATCTTTTCTTACCTATATTTCCGTCACCTTTACGGCAAATTCACATGAATACTATTCACGTCCACAAAAAGCTTTTTTTTTCATTACTAAACGAAAAAAATTACCAAGCAGAAAAATTAATAATATTTTTCAGTTCCTAAAAATGCGTTTTTTTACAAATTTCAGGAATTCTCATAACGATCTGTACCAAAAAGCTTTCACTGAATAAAATCCAATATTTTCTAACATTGGACTGCGGTAACATAATAAAAGAAAATCGCGATTTTAATCCTCCCGAGACTAGATCTACTTTTCACGCTGATTAAAACACGTACTATTTCAAACAGAAAACTCATTTTGAAGAATGTAATCAGATACAAACAGTTTCTCAAGAATTACTCGAAATTGGATTTGTTTTAACTTCCACGTTTTCAAGAGCAATCAGCACATGCTACAATAAAAGAATTTTAAACCAGTTTATCTACATAGACCAAACAAAAGTACAGCGATGATCAGTTCAAATACAAAAAAAAGTGAGATCCGTTTTTACTGAATAAGTTAAAAAGCCTTTCAATACAAGATACAGGAGACGAACAGAAATATGAATGTTAACATTTTAAAACTTCATAACATACTGGTCTGAAGATCTTGAAAGGATGAAACTGGTCCAATCTCAAATACATAAATGGAATAATATTATAAAGTTTTTTTAAATCACATTACAATAGAATTTCCCAGCAAAAAAAAAAACAGTTGAGAAAATGGTACTGTGACATTTAAAAACCAGCCTTTGTAAGTTTATAAGTAAGGCTTGATTTAATTTTAATGAAATAAATCGCAATATAGTAAATGAATATTGAATATCGATATTAGATTCTTCTTACCTTCATCTTGGAACTCGTTGTGGCTTTCAGAAGAATACAAACAGGTGTGATGACATTTCCTTGAGGCCGAGTCCTTTTATACGATGTAACCAGGAATGAGCAGATCTTGTCGATTTGCGCTAAACAAAGCCACGCAGCGAGGTACCCGGTAATTATTATTTTCAGAGCATAAACAGTGGTGACTTTGATGCTTGGTGAAAAAAAAATTTTTTTTTAATAAATTTATTTATAAGATGAAAAATAAGGTTTTGAAGAGTTTTATTCACAATGTACATTTGTTACTTAATTTTATTTATTTACAACCGGTTTCGACAGATCCGTGTTATTCACTAGCGTTCTTAAAACTAACTTAAATTATACAAGTACACAAACAATTAGATATTATTAGGTGAGGGTAGTGGAAGTGGGAGTGGTGCGGTATAAAGAGTCATAGCAAGAAAGGATGGTTAACAAAGGTGATTTACAGAGTGTTATTATTTGGTATACTAAACTATTTTTTAATTTTAATTTTATTTTGTTTATTTCTAAAGTTTCTAAGGTGTATAATTAAAATACGTATTAATATTAAATTTTTTAGAACGGTAATAAATAAATAAATTTAACTAACAAATGAACATTGTAATAAAATATCTCTAAATTGTTACATAGTTGATGCCCAAGAAATACGAAAAATAAGGCAGTTAAATATTAGTATTATTTTGCCCGCCGGGTTTGGGATTCTTGCATAGGTATTCCATGTGTAATGGCGGACGATAGATTTTGATCATATTTCAAAATATGTAAATAAATTACGGGGTTTTACAATCGTGCTAATATAAAAACAATGTCTACAATGGCGTAATGAATAATTGTTTGATATCATCATAATGAATCATATCGTCTGAATGGTGCCAAACCGTACTCAATGGTAAAAACCAATCATCCAGTTATTAAGCTCTGTTAACTTACAAGAGGGCATTATCAAACTGAAAAATAAGAACCTTCCAGAAATGAATAATTACGACAA
Source organism: Halesus radiatus (assembly GCA_022606495.2). Lineage (NCBI taxonomy): Eukaryota > Metazoa > Arthropoda > Insecta > Trichoptera > Limnephilidae > Halesus > Halesus radiatus. The sequence continues at coordinate 40,768 of JAHDVE020004921.1, forward strand.
TATGTTTGCTAAACAGTATCTATTCAAATATGCATGATAATATTTTAAATTAGTATAAAGGGGATCGCTATGTTTACAAACACGGCCTCTGCAGGTAGATATGTCTCAAACTTACTTTTCTCCTTTTCTCTCTTCAAGTACTTCTCTTCTTCCCTCCATCTCTCAACATTTCGATACCGTAATCAGATAACGTAAATGAAAATATAAATTAATTATTTTTCCTAATTTCAAAACGCATCTTTTTGTTTGCTTGTTTTTTGAAATAATTTTTATAAGTTTTTTTTTATAATAATAAAAACGCAGTTCTGATATAAACAAAACAAAACATATTTTTAATGGGTTTCAGAACACAATTAAATATGTTTACCCCTTTTTACATTCAACTGATTTGTTTACTTTTTTTAAAGCATACACAAGGGGGAGTCTTGTGCGTGGATACGCTGGAAGGATACGTGTATATCACGGATGCCTAGAAAAGTAAA